>APFE031751364.1:35054-119932 GCA_000404065.3 Pinus taeda
ACTCTTCCAAAACTGGCAAGAAGCTGGAGTCTTCTGCTAGAGGAAGTGTTCTCAATTTTGTTCCTGGAATTCTTCCGACACTGGCAAGAAGCTGAAGTCTTCTGCTAGAGGAAGTGTCCCAGATTGCCAACTGAAGGCATGCTCACGGGCATCTTTGTCTCTGGCTACAACTCTGAAACTAGTGTGGCAGGTTGTGGCTCAGGCTTGCTTGATGTGGCTTTGAAGCTTGTAGATTGCCATCATTTCCCCCCCTGTCAGATACAAGGTGAGATGATGGAGAAAACTCAGCTGCAAGACTTTTCAATACTCTGGAACAAGTTCTGACATGTGTTTGGAATATCTTCTTGGCTGTTGATGCCCATTGCCGAGAAGCGATCCATCCAAGATGAATCTTTATTCTTGCAGGACGTTTGTTTCTGAAGCATCTATGTGAAGAATGACTGGTTTTATGATAGTGCTTACATGGATGAAGATCAAAACAGTGATCTTTCAAATGGCCAACTCAATCACAGTGTTGGAATTTCACGATCTGTTGTTGTTGTTGTTGTTGTTGCTGTGGAAAAGGAGTAGAATCTAGAACAACTGGAGGTGAACTGTTATGAAGAACAGGTGAACTGTCATGAATGAATCCAGCACTTTGAAACTGAATGGGCTTGGCATAGTTTGGAATATGAAAGGACAAGTCCTTGTCATATCCAGGACCAATTCTGTGCTTGTTGTGGACAAGCTATTCCCAAGGTCTGATGATGGGTTTGGGAAGTGCAAACTGAGTTTCTGCATCTGCATGTACAACTGCTACTTTATTTGAATGATCTGTAACATTATTGACTTGCTGCTGATGGGTGGTTGTCTCAATGTTCTGAACAAAAACAGGTTCAGAATGATGTCTATTTTGATGTAGCTCTTCTTGTTGTACCTGTGATTCAAGTTGCAAAAAATTGATCTTTTCTTATGCATTTTGCAAATAAGTTTGAATATCGGTGAAAAAATCCTTGCTGATTTTGATTGTATTATCCATAGTAGAGAGTATTAGATTGTCCACTAACTCTAATATTGCACCAATTGGAGCCATTTTTAACCTCAAAAAATAGTAAAACAATGAGGAAAAGATGGACACCAATTGCTCTTTTATGGCAACAACTTCAAATCAATCAGCTTGCAATAGATTCAGCACACAAAGAATGGTGATATCTGGAAAACAGACTCCTCACTCAAAAATGAATTGTCTTCAATTCACCTGAGAATTTAACTTTCAACAAAGCTACAAGCAATTTAGGCCTCAAAAAGATATTTTCCTGTACCAGCCTTGAATCCAAGGGAACTTGTCCTGGCAACACTTTAATCTAGTTCAATAAAAATCTCTGATATGAACAACCTTTAAGAAAATACACCAATTCAATCTACAAAGGATAGTCTTGGCTTGAAACAATTTCCACTGAACTCCTAAATAATGCCAAATTTCTGCAACTTTAAAGAATATAAACAGTCCCTAATTCTTATGAACATTGAACTCTGTCATTCCCAAAAAAACCCTAGCATAATCACTTTCAAAGCAGAAATGATGGTTATCAAAACGCAATACCCTTGTGGATTATCTTCCTTTCGAATGCAAGTATCGAAATTAATAAAATAATTATTTGAAGTACCTACACCAACACTTCTTCAGATATATCTAAGTCAGGAGACAAACAAACTGCTGAAGATTCACACACCTTCTTGCTCAACTAGTTGGAAAGATTCCCTCAATATAAAATTTACGATGAGCAGATGCGAAGTTCTTAAATCCTCATGACTGATCAAATAAAGATACAAGAAATGTTTTCTAAATGGCCAACAATGAATATTTACTGCATCAAAATTAGCTTAAGTAGGTTTGTATCAAACCTTGTCTCTGCCCATCACCAACGCACCTTTGAGTGATTTCGACCGTCTAAATTCTCAATGTACCAAGGGATGCACATGCTCAGGTTTTCAAGTCTAGATTATGGAGTTGACAATAGGGTTTGAACCTTGCCTGAGTGCTATTGTTGGTCCTCCAGATACTTTATGCCTCTGAAATTAGCAAATTCACCAGGAAAAATGTAGAATAATGGCATTAGAGTAGGAATAAGGAAATATGATGTAACCTTCCTCAGTGAACGGAGACCAAATCACCACATTTGCTTTCAATTCTTCTGCGTTGTATTGAAAACATGATTTCAAACACACGTTGCAGCATCAGTTTAATACAACACCAACAATCAACAAAGGATGCAATCAACTGTTATAAACACAACAAATTATTCGTAGCTCCTTCTAGTTCAATGGCATTGTCTTAGAACTCCACGCAGTTAACACAAGATCCAAATTGAGCCTCTACAAGGTGATATACAACCTTCAAACAAAGATCAAACTCATTTCAACTTCACTATAACTCGGCCCAAAAAATGTCCAGCACTAGTCCAGACTTGGCAGTGATAGGATTCGACCCTCTTCCTCCTTGAAATCACATCATAACAGTGATAATCGACCAACTTTAATTCGGAAAAATCCTGTCATGTCTAATCTTCGTGGAATTGTTTGTCTATCTTCAGGAATGCTTGACCTCCATGGAAGGCTCCATTCTTAAATGCATTCCATGTCTTCTTCCAAGCTCATTAAAATTGTGTTGTATATTAACGAACATATAAAGAGCACAAACTAGGAGATTATTCAACACACATACCGGAACTTGACGTCAAGGCTTCATTGCAACGCACTACCTTCAAACACTCAATGTACACAGTGATGCTAGAGATTGTTCGAATGGCCATCAATGCAATTTAATACCATTCAAATGCAGTTCAATACCAACGCATAGTTCAACAGCATTCAAATCCAGTAGATGCGCATTCTAATCCAGTCGATGAGCATTCAAAGCACAGTTCAACATCATTCAAATCTAGTTGATGAGCATTCAAAGCACAGTTCAATATCATTCAAAACCAGTTGATGAGCATTCAAAGCACAGTTCAATATCATTCAAAACTTGGACGGGCACAGTGTTAATATCATATAAACGCACAGCGTTCAAAACCCACAGCATTCAAAATGCATAGGCATATAAACCCATTCAATAACGCACATGCATATGGAATGAACGCATATGGAATGAACTCCTTTTGTCAGCACCGTGTTAATATTCAACAAGCATTCAACAGTTATGGACAGCGTTATCACTCAACCGCATTAACCCATTCAATAAAACAAACGTTACCATGACACACATACCATTCAATAATACCACTACAGAGCGTTACACATACCATCATACAGCGTTACCATGTCAGGTGAGATTCATGAAAACGATCTGAAATCTGAAGCACAGGATAATATGAACTCAAACACTTTAAAATTCCTTTGATAGTTTGGCTCCAAATTGAATTGAGACAACAGTTTGTCAAGCGCAGCTACCATGTCAGAAACTTATGAATCAATCAGAGAGCATTCAATATCGAACCATAACACATTCAAACTTGAACATAACGCATTCAACAGGAGCAGACCTTCATCGATGGAGGCCTATCTCTGCAGTGGCACAGTCAGGCCTCAGTGCTAAAACAGGAAATGATAGTGTTATAAGAAATTGACAGTATGGACAGATGTGCAGTGCTGGCAGAGGTAGGTTATTTCAGGTCTTAGGGGAATAAGGCAGAGGCAGAGGTCAGGTAACGTAGACTGACATATATTTAGAGACCACAAAACAAGTGGCTCAAATTGGAGTAGGACCAGCAATCGCCCGCTCTGATACCATGTTACACACACATGGGCAGCAAGGACAATATGAAAGATAAACATGAGAATACATTTTTTATTAACAGGAGATATACATTTATAGTACATGTGGTGACCGTTGGGTTTCACATCCCAAGGTCTCTTGGACTCCTTTTGTCCATTCGGCTTCCACACTAACCCATTGAGGATTAGGTGTCAAACAACAACCTTGTCCATCTAGACAAGACCGAGTTTCACCTTCACTAAACTCATTAAAACATCAAATAGCGATGGATTCGCCTGAAGGACTAAATTATACAACAAGCATATGTTATCCTCCTCAAGCTTGATTAAAAATAAAGAGGTACTAGTCAGAAATGAGTGGGGAAAATGGGAAAAAGCTAGGAACACTTTATGGTAGCAAGTCACTCTTGAACATGACACTTTCACCTCATCACTCTGACTATGTGGGTTGGGTCATTCAGCTTGATGGTTATCACATTGTTGGTCTATCATACCATCCATCACTTTGTTTTGGGTCAATGCTACCAATTCACCTCAGTGTTGCTGATATGTTCAAGAGAAGTCATTTAGTTCAAAACTTCATCCTTTACAGTACAATAAACCTTTATTTTCATTACCACCATTCCTGAACCTTGTGTTGTCAATCGATGTTTCATCTCCAAAATCATTTACCTCTTTTTGTGTCATTGATGTGGGATACATCAAGGCCCTCCTGCGACGAGTTGCTTCTTGTTGACATCAGAACATCATCCAAGAAGTTGAATTAGAAACACTCATTCAGTACCTTGAGGTTTGTATACATTAATGGTAGGTTTCTCCCTTCCAGTGATATGTTGACATCAATGGCCTTGGACCGAAAGACTTTGTTTGTTGTTCAACATCAAATCATTTATTCACACCATGTGAAATGTATTGCAGTACCTTGAGGGTCATTATCATTATTGATGATTCCTCTCGCATCTGTTAATGGCTTACATCATTGGCTGGTAATCACACGATGTCACTTGATGTTTGACTTTAGATCATTTATTCACATGGTGGATTTGTACTTGAGTGAAAGATTGGATGAGATTGAAGACCCTGGATCTAGTTTCATCCATCCGGGCTATGATATATATTTTTAGGAGTACTATATCAAATGTACAATGGCCTTACATTCATGGTTATCCATTCATGGGTCTACATCTGTAGACGACTATATTTGTACATGTAATGAAAGTTTATAAGCTGAGCATGGGTATGCCATCCCTCAACCAAAAAGTGTGAGAAAAAAATCAAAGTATCATGATATTTGTATTGTAACTGATGCAAGTCACCTTCCAGTTCGAAACCTTCTCTCCAAGTGGTAAAGCACCTTACTCGACATGGTTATTTTCAACTCCATGCTTTAGGGGGCATCTATTAAAGGAAATTTCGGCACATCAACCCCAACTTCTAGATCTATGTTATTAGGGTCCATCAACTGCTAATTCAGTTGTTTTCATTCCCTAATGAATTTAACCTGCATCATGCTTGCTTCTCAAAAGTTTCATGACACCATTCATCCAAAAAATGTCCTTAAAGAGATCATCACAGGTGGCCCTCTATCTAGCTGCAATGAATGGCAAACATTACACTATCAGGGTGCTATGCATAGCATCTGGCCTTTGTATCACCTACGATGGGTGAGATCCATCAAAATTTTCAAATGAATCCATTGGATTCCTCATCTAATGGATGCTTCTAGAGGTTTCTAGAAGGATTGGGCTCGCTTTTGGATGAGGAAAGAGATGAATGAACCTTAATCCATTATACCTTCTGTTGAGTGATAAAAAGGTGTCTTTTTAACTTCTAATTACCTTCACATTAATTGTCAACCCAGGGATGACTTTTTATTTCAAGAGTGTACTTAGTCTGAGGCGACTATTTACTTAATAGTAATGTTTTGTAGTATAGTGCTTAAAATCCAAAAGTAAATGAAAGCTGGAAATAAAATCTAATTGGAATAGCAAGAAACTGAAATGTTCTGAACTAAAGCATTCACTCAAACAACCATCAATCGAGGATACAGTAGCAATAACTCATTCCCCTAGAGATTGATGCAATTGAAATCAAACTGGAACAAGACAATCAATCTGAGAATAAGGAAGCAATAACCAATGTTCGCTACAGTTGACAGCCCTGCTTAAAACAATCAAAAGGAAATAGAAATTGAACTAAAGTGGTTATTCAAAGTAAATTAGGAAAACTCTTTAAAAGCAACCTCTTGCAGTCAACTAACAGAAATGAACAACAAAGTAAATGGATAGAAAACTGTAATTAAAGGAATTTGAATAGCAAACTCTAATTAATGGAAATAAACAACAACAAATCCAAATTAATAGCAATCTTTACTCTAAGAATAAATCGGACAGCACACGGAAATAGAATAGCATTGATTAATGATGGGATATGAAACAACGCTGGAAAGTCAAATACAAATACACAATAACTTAACACACGACACGCCTTAATAGTAATCTGATATGGTAATCCAATTATCAGTCTTATAAATAATACGATTGTCTTTTTAGAATGGAACAACAACATTTATAAGCTCAACAATCATAAGGAAACATAATTTCCAAGATGAATTCAGTAATACCATTGGTCAAATGTTACAACACAGATATTCTATAACTGATCAACAACGATATCCTATAAAGACCATTTATATCAGCACTTAAAGAAACAACAATGTGTTGCAAAATCGATATGATATTTCTGTCTCAGAAAATGAGATTACATGATAGAGATGTGATGTAAAATAATAGAACATACCATATTACCAAATAAAGATGATAAGAAAAACCACGCATACACCAGAAATATAATATACAGTAGCAGCAACGTACTCCACCAAAGGTTGGGCCCTTAGCCGCCAGCGGATGCTGTTGGGTTACTTCAGGATCAACGATGGAATCGAAACCAGATTTATATTAAAATATTAAAGCAGAATTACAGTGGATTACAACAAGAAATCTCTCCATCTCTCAACCATTATCCATTCTCTCTGCCATCCTCAATTCTGAATCTCTAATTCGTCCTTAGTTCTCCACCTTTTTTCCATCCCCCTCTCTCATCTCTGTTTTCATTTAAATAAAGAGATCAGAGAGAAGTTACAATAAATATAAGTACAACATGATTTATATTACAAAATTGGTTTGCTTCTAACCAATTGATCAACAAGAGCAAGGCGAATTTGGCTTTGCAGCTAAGATTTGGAGGACGGTTGCAACAACAAATCTAAGAAAATCATGCTCAAAGCACCCTACGTTTCTCTCAATACAAGTTGAATTTGGGCAAACCATTCTCTCATAAATTTAACTAGGTCCGTTCTGGACAAAACCCATGTTCCCGATTTTCCAGATTCTGCTTCATTTGTTCAGAATCTCAACCGCAAAACGGTCACTTCTTATTCCAGCGAATTTCTGAGTTGGCACTTTTAATGATCAAATCTTCAATCTAGAAATTATTTTGGAGGCTAAAAATGGTGAATAATGTTACAACCAATTTATTAAAACTATCATTGTTAAAATCATGCATAATCATCAATTTACTAGAAATAAAGGAGAAGAAATAATATTTTTACATAAGAGCATAAACCATTGTAAAATAGAATTATATGATAAATTATGACAAATGACGTGATGAAGAATGGTAGAAATTGGTGGAATAAGCATTCACAAGTGATAATAATAATGGCATATTAATGGCCCAGCATACCCCCACACCGAATATATTGAATGTCCTCATGCAACAAAAACTGAATATGTTGCATGTCCTCATGCAACCCAAGGACAAAACCCATGTATTAACCAAGCAATAAAAAATTTGTTCATCTCAGCTCATAGAACAAATGAATTCTTCCTCACTTAATGAATATTCAATTTTAGCAATCTTGATGAAGGCATAACAATGAAGTTGCAGCAAGATATGATATAAGTGACAGCAACCTTCATTAACCATTTTGCCAAAAACTACAAACCAGCTTTTGTTGAAATGTTGCATGTAGACTTGTAATATATGAATGCCTTTATGATCCAAAAATCAGATCATTTTGATGCACGAATCATGAGATATAAACAAAATGGTTGTAGGTGAGAGTGTATAATTTCTAAAAGTTTATGAAACAATTTATCTTAAAATTATCTGGGTATGTGTAGTTTAATAATATGTCTGTGTTTTCCAGAGATCACAAGAATTGAGTTCATAGTTTTTAAAAATATTATGGAAATCAATTTCTGCACTGAAATTGTATGCCTTAAATGAGAAAGAAAATATAAAACATCCATCATGCATAGCAATTCCTCCTCTCTGAAAAATTAGCATGCCTTCATGCGATACTAGAAAACAAATAGAGGTAGTTTCTACCATCTGTTGAATGCTATGCTTGGTGTAAAACAACATGGAATAAGGGAGGTGTTGAGAATGAATAAGAATAGCAATGGATGATAAAGACTATGAATGACATGGTTATAAGAAAGAAATGAATGAAAGCAGCACTCCCCCAAGATGATATGCTGCTGAAAAAAATGGGAAGTGGTAAAGATGTGGACTGAAGGATGATAAATAATGCTCAATGGATTTTCATTAAATTCTCCTAAATTCATAATAAATCAGAAAATTATGTTATTTTACCTCAATTTTTACCTCCAAAAAGAAAAATGTGGAATAACATATATGTATTGGCAGTTGTTGAAGCTGATGTAGGCAAAGTTGGTGCTGAAAGTGATGCAAAAGGTGGAATCCAGGTAAGCACATAATGTCTGAAGAATTGTTCGTGTTCGCGAGTTGCTCGAGCCTCTTCTGTTAGTTACAATAGTGTGGTCATGCTGTGAATAGAATTTCCCCTGCATACTTGTTGTTCTCCTGTAAACAAATCACACTTGTGCATACAATATTCTTGAATCCATATTGTTAGGTTTGAATAACAACAGATAAGAGACGTGCAAAAATTTCAATGAGAACAACTTTCGTATACATGCAATACTAATATTTTGTTAAATCAACAAGTTATGGCAGAGTGCAGTAATCATATAGCATGATATCTCACAATGCATACATTCTCCCCTCTAATTGGAAAAGGGATTCCATGACCAGAAAGCATATGAAAGGGGTTGTACTAATGACAAGGTAAGAGAATGAACAATACAATAGTAAATGAAGCAGAGTACACATATTAATGATAGAACGACAAGAGATATGGTTATAATGAGAGCAGAGTGTATAAAGATAGTTATGAATAAAAGATAGGATGCTTTGAATTGATGATAAGTTATGAAAAGAGAAAAAGGACAGCAATATGCCAAAAAGATGCTTTACTGACGGTATTCTAGCTGAAGAATGATGTGATTGATCAAAAAATAATTTCTCATGCGTAAAGGTTCAAAATAGGGAAAAAACAATTAAGAAAATAACTTCTTTGATAAAAAGAAAGAATAAGAAAAAGGTATTATAGTAATAATTGATGATAAGATATAACTTCAATACCATAACCAGAGCCTCTGCTGCCAGCAAACGTCCATAGCCTCGGCAGGGTTGCTTGTTAACCCATATGAGCCAGGATTCTCAATTTATAAATGGAGAGTTCCAATGTTGTTCAATAGAAGAGATCAATGTGCTGGCGTGGTAACTAGATAACCACATTGCCATTCACTGGGATGTAGCAAAAGTGATCAGGCCGGCTCGTGATGAGACCTCCTGTTTCAAGGATAATTTGGCTATCCAATGGATCATAACCTTGTTGTGGTGGCCATAATGGGAATGTCACTTTCTTACAGCCTTATGAACATGGTAGGTTGGCTCATAATTAGACCCCCTATCCTCCATCTGCGAACAAAATTTTGTTGTTATTACACATTTTTATGATAAAAAGAGGGAGGCTCAGGACTCCTTAAGAGCAGGGATGGTGGAAGAAGTTGAACATGTTAATAAAAATATACCCATAATCTCATTTATTACAGACAAAGAAGATTATAACCAGAGAGGATGGAACCATCATGGTATTAAGATGATCAATTAGTATCATGTACAGCAGAAAACGATGCAGTAAAGTAATATATAAATAATTGTGTCCCTTTTGAAAAGAATCTATCATCAATGAACCGTCCTATTAAAAATCATAACGTGAATGATATTAACTCACTTCAATAGAATCCATAATTCTTGTCTTCATAAAAGTAGTGTACTTCATGCCATGAAAGAGAATCAGTAAAATGTGGTTGAGATGAACTAGGAATAATCCCACAAAAGAAAGAAAGGGTTGCTCTCGAAAATACTCCCAAGGTGTTGCTCATTTGAAGGAACAACAAAAACACTCAAAAAAAGTGTTGTTCTTTGTAGGGAACAACAAAGGAAATGCACACCAAAAAGAAAAAATACACACGAAAAAGTGTGAAAACGCAAATGTCGTTGCTTTGGAAAAAGGAACAACAGAAACTAAAAATGTCATTCCTTTAGAAAAGGAACAACAAAAATGCAAGTGCCATTTCTTTGGAAAAGTAACAGCAAAAATGAAAAGTGTCGTTCCTTTGGAAAAGGAACAACAAAAACGCAAGTGTCGTTTCATTGGAAAAGGAATAGCAAAAATGAAAAGTGTCGTTCCTTTGGAAAAGGAACAACAAAAAAGCAAGTGCCATTCCTTTGGAAAAGGACAACAAAAATGAAAAGTGTCGTTCCTTTGGAAAAGAAACAGCAAAAACGCAAGTGTCATTCCTTTGGAAAATGAACAGCAAAAATGAAAAGTGTTGTTCCTTTGGAAAAGGAACAGCAAAAACGCAAGTGCCATTCCTTTGGAAAAGGAACAACAAAATGAACCGTGAAAAAGGAACAGCAAAATGAACCGTGGAAAAGGAACAGCAAAATGAAAGTGAAAAAGGAATGGCTGACACAAAAGGTGTTGTTCTTTTAAAAAAGGAACAGCACAAATGAAAATGTTGTCGCTTTGAAAAAGGAACAGCAGAAATGACAAAAGTGCACACAAATGCTGTCCTTTTCGAAAAGGAACAGCAAAATGCACAATCATAAAATGCAAGCATGCAAAGAATGAATTAGCTGTTCACTATATTGATGCTAAGGATGAAGTAACACCTGAAACACAAAATATAAGAGAGATCAGAAAAGAAACAACATTTTATTTAAAAACAATATGTAAATAAATGAATTAAGTTACAACAGCTATGATATTATGTAAAAAATGATCTCTTTGAAAAATGTTTTGCCAGTAGTGACAAGACATGAATCTTCAAATGGAAATCAATTCTTCATTTGTTCTATTATGAATCCATTGGGTAAGGAGTTGGATGAAATTCCTTTGTTTCATAAAATTTCTTTCAAAAACCACTTGTCCATAAATTGACCTTCTTTATTTTCCCAAGACCTGCAAAAAACGAGTCTCTACCTGCAATAAAACATTAAATCATGGAGAAAGAGAGGTGATCAGGCTCCTCTAATCCAAGAATTATGCAAAAAAACAACAATTAGTTACTCTATATAACAAATCCATTGAGAAAATAACAAAGAAAAATTTATCTGTCACTTGCGGGAGAGCAGTGGCCAATCATGCTAACCTGTAGTGTTTTAATCACAACTTCTTTGTTTTTTGTCAAAATTGAGTGATTCTAAAGCCAAATTAGAGATAATTCAAAGGTTTATCTCTCATAGAAATAGGTTTTAAATATTTAGTGATATGATATGCCAATTTTAGTTAGAACAACCTGCATAACAAAGTCATTTTCGATTACCCAACTTAGACCAACAGTTGATATTTCAAACATAAATTTTTCGTTTGATGTCGGATTTGAATGATTAAAATTGGAAATGAAAGTATATTAATTTATTTATCTCCAATAGAAACATGTTTTGAAGAAAAAAAGAATTGATAGGTTAAATACTGTAAGGAACAACCGGAAAGACATAGTTTTAAGGGTGCTGATTTACGATAGGCAGTCAGTGTTTTGATCATAACTTCCGCATACGATATCAAAAATGAGTGATTCCAATTTAATTGTAAACTAGATTCATAAGGGAATCTACCATAATAACAAGTTTTAAAAATTCAAACATTTAGGCCTTCAAAAACTGACTGTCCCATCTCTATTTCGGAACTGCCCACTAGACACCTTGTCAATGTTTTGTTTCTAACTTTTTCGTTTCAAATCCAAATTGAGTGGTTCAAATTGGGTTAGAAATTATACATAAAGGGATACATAGGGTAGAAATATTTTTTAAAAATATTCACTTTTGGTCCCTCAAAACATGATTGTCCCGACTATTTTCCCAGAAATCTCATCAAGCCCGCAAGCAAAAAAAAATGATATTCAAGCATTTTTTCATATTGATGATAAAAATGAATATAAGTGTTTGTAGAATTTTTATTTCTATTATAAATCATCTACATACACAAATGAATTGAAACATTTATCATCGATGTTGATTTCGATAGCGTGTTGCAACAAAAGAAACAACTAGTTTTACAAAAATAAAAAAAAAAATGTGTTTGTTTTATTTCATTATTTATTTTATTTTCTCCACTATCCTACTCTTGTTTTAGAATCAAATATGTTTATATATAAGAGTATTTCCAGTGGAACCGTTTTAGAAATAAGGCCTCTAGTATGTACATACCCAAATTTGAAAAATGCTTGTTAATGAATATTAGGGTATGAGAAGCCGACTTCCCTTGAAAAAAATGGTGTCAAAAATTG
Organism: Pinus taeda; assembly: GCA_000404065.3. NCBI lineage: Eukaryota > Viridiplantae > Streptophyta > Pinopsida > Pinales > Pinaceae > Pinus > Pinus taeda. Next base: position 47,537 of record APFE031751364.1, read on the forward strand.
TTGAAGTATGGAGTGATGCTACAAACAAGTGATGGAGTGAAACCAATCTTCAATATATCCTTTAATTTGATGATTTCCCATAGCGATCATATCATGAAGTTCCTGAGCTTTTAAAATGGCTTGTTGATGCAAACTAAAAGAAACCTCATTTTCTTCCATAGCTTCTACAATTTTTGCATTTGAAACATTTTGAATCTCATTGTAAGTTTTCTCTAATGGCGCATGTGAAATAGAATGGGTGGGAAGGGTGCGTAATTTTTGCAGTTCAACATTGTAAGCATGTTGTACTAGTTTATTATGGTGAGGGTGTGGGATTAGTTGAGCAAGAAATTGTGTGAGGAATGGAGCATTTTGATGATGTGGTTGATTGGGTTGAGTGGATGAATATGATATGCAAGAAGGATGTTGTGGAAGAGCTGGTGGAGAATATGGAAAATGTGCTTGTGCTACAAGATGAGGGAGAGTAGTCATGCAATCATAAGATGAACCATGCCAAACTTGTAGACAAGATTGGTGGTGGTTATATTGAGATTGACATGGCTGCCCTAACACATTAATATTCCATAATGGATTATGCAAGTAAAAAAATGGAGAAGAAGTGTTTTCAATGATACCTGTAGACCATGATTTCCATGGTTTTGACCTTGTTGCAGCTTCCTCATATCTCTGATATGCTACTTCCATCCTAGATAAGGAAGAGTGAGTATCTATGAGATGCTCCTTTCGGTCATGAGGGTAAAATACTTCATCCAATTCTTGATTTTTCTGAACCTGCGAAGCATTCAATTTTGAACTTAGAGAGCTAATAAAATCAACTTTAAAATGTTGAAGTAAATCATTGATTTCAGCTCTTATGTTTCCTGTTCTTGTAGCAGATTTGGAAAACAAAGAACAAACATCTCTAGGATTCTTACCAGCCTTGGAGATTCCTCTTGAATACCTTATGCACAATTCACAAACATCATCACATGATAACTGAAAAACATCACCTTTTCCTATCAAATTTAAGAGTTCTAAAAATTCATCTTTGATTCCTTTAAGTAGGAGTGCTTTTAAGATCTCTTTCTCCAAATGCTTATGCTTTGATTTTTGAAGGTTGTAATGAAATCGATCTACATAGTCCTCCAAACTTTCATCTTCCCCTTGTATCATATTGAAAATATCTTCATTGGATTTGCAATAGTCTTGGTACTTCTTCAAGAATATGTTCTTCATGTCCTCCCATGATTGGATGCAATTCCCACCTAGGCTCATGAACCGTCGGAGAGCTGCTCCTTTTAGAGTAAGAGGAAACACTTTCAATATTTGATCATTAGTGTAATAATCATATCCTCTACAAAGTATTTCAAACTCAAATAAAAATGTATATGGATCTTCATTTGTCAAACCATGAAAATTTGGTAGAGAAGATGGGGGAATTATGTGCATTTGTGTCACTCCTCCTAGATCTTTGATAGGAAATTCAAAAGTAAAAATGTGAGCCATTTCTTACCATAATAGAAGATGTTCTTCATGTTTTTATTTGAGGCTCCTTCTTCGAATGTTCCTGTCAATCGGTTAGTGAAATGGGTGGTGCTTACATCACCACTTGCGTGAGATCATGTGATTCATTTTTTAAAAAATTCTATCTTTTTCCTGATCATTCACACAAAAATTGAAACATCTATTTCTACCCTAGGTTCTTTAACAATTCTGTTGGAAAGCGGGCAGGGGAGCAGGGCTTTTACATGCTTCGTACGTAGGTTCTTACCTTCCGTTTTTAATACCCAATTTTTTCCTAACAGGCACTCATCAGATGCACACTACTCTTTAAAAATGGCTACACTCTCCCCGGCAACAGCACCAAAATGTGTAGCGATAAAAAGGTGTCTTTGTAACTCCTAATTACCTCACATTAATTGTCAACTCAGGGACGACTTTTTATTTCAAGAGTGTACTCAGTCTGAGGCGGCTATTTACTCAAGAATAATGTTTTGCAGTATAGTACTTAAAATCCAAAAGTAAATGAAAGCAGGTAACAAAATCTAATTGGAACAGCAATGTTCTAAACTAAATCATTCACTCAAACAACCATCAATCGAGGATACAGTAGCAATAACTCATTCCTCTAGAAATTGATGCAATTAAAATCAAACTGGAACAAGACAATCAATCTGGGAACGAGGAAGCAAAAACCAATGTTCTCTACAGTTGACAGTCCTGCTTTAAAGCAATTAAAAGGAAATCGAAATTGAACTGAAGCTGCTATTGAAAGTAAACTAGGAAAACTCTTTACAAGAAAACTCTTGCAATTAATCAACATAAATGAACAACGAAGTAAATGGACAGCAAACTGAAATTAAAGGAATCGAATAACCAATCCTGTTGAACAACAATCTGTAATGAATATCAATCAAATGAAACAGAAAATGGAATGAAACCATAATTGAAATAGAACAGCGAATATTTATATTTGAAATGAGCAGCATAACAATATACGTTGAGAATGATAACAATCTCTGTTATGATGGAAAAGAACAACCACACGATTCAATCTCAACTTGTGCAATAAAACAATTTCATAAAATATTATAACAGCTCGCTGCAAAAACATGATACTGTTAGGCAATACGATTCAAAGAAATAAGAATTAAATCAAGCAATCACACGGCGGAAATTGGAAAGATATAATACAATAGCAGCATACTCCACCAGAGGCTAGGCCCTTAGCTGCCAGCCGATGCTGCTGGGATACTTCAGATCAGGTGAATGAGCAGAAACTCCCAAATCATATATTAATCATCAAATTGTGAAATCATTACAACAACAAAGCTTGAGAATTACAACATGCAACAATCCCTTCTTCTTCCTATCCTATCATGAATAATCCATCATCATTCTTGAATCTCTAAGTCTGAATCCTTAATTCTCCATCATTTTCCATCCCTTGAAATCATCTCCCTCTCTGATCTCTGTTCTGATTTAAATAGAGAGATCAGAGAGTAGTTACAATAGAGATAATTACAACATGATTTATTTTACAAAATTGGAATTATTCTAACGAATTGATCAACAAGTAAATATATTTCCTTCCATTTCTCAACAAAAGCAAGACGAATTTGGCTTTGCAGCTAAGATTTGGAGGACGGTCGCAACAACAAATCTGAGAAAATTGTACTCAAAGAACCCTATGTTTCTCTCATTACAAGTTGAATTTGGGCAAACCGTTCTTTAAAAAAGTTAATTGGGTCCGTTCTGGACAAAACCCATGTTCCAGATTTTCCAGATTCTTCTCCATTTGCTCAGAATCTCAATCGTAAAACTGTCACTCCTTATTCCAGCGCATTTCTGAGTTGGCACTTTTAATGATCAAATCTTCAATCTAGAAATTATCTTGGAGGCTAAAAATGACGAATAATGTTATAACCAATTTATTAAAACTATAATTGATAAAACAATTCATAATCATCAATTTATTAGAAATAAAGGAGAATAAATAATATTCATCCATAAGAGGATAAATCATTTATAAAATGGATTTAAATGATAAATTATAACAAATGATTAATAGAGAAGAGTAAAAATGGATGAAATAAGTGTTACAAAGAGGTCGTATTCACGGCCCAACAGTTGTTCCCTCACATTATCTAAAGTAACTTAGCAGTATTCGTTGGCAGCTAAGGGCCTGGCCTCTTGTGGACTTAACTGCTTTCTTGTGTTATATTTCTGATTCTTCTACAGTTTAATTGGTTTGATAATTTCCTATTTCTGTGAGTTTAAGTTATTAGATTTTCATTACTTTCTTTTATCGAAGTAGTGTATGATCTGTTTATAATTTGCAGCGCTATCATTTGATTTGAGTTTTGTTTACGACAACATGAATTATCTAGATAGTGCATTACATTGATTGAATCATCTGTAAGAGTTTGATTATTGCTATTAGACTCTCAGAATTGATATCATTCCTATCTTGATTGATTTATAGAGATTTAGTATAGTTTGGATTGAATCAGCTAAGTAGAGGTGAGTTATTGTTACTGTACTCTTGGTTGATAATGTTGTTACTTGAATTTCTGTAATATTTGATTTCATTAAAGGATTAAGCTTTGATATTTCCTTTAATAATTGCAATTGGATTTTATTAGATGCATCCATTTATTCTTTTGTCAAGATCTAGACTACAATTTAGGAAACATTACTCTCTGAATTAATAGTAGCCACATACTATGTACACTCTTGAAATAAGAAGACTTGCCCGAATTGATGATTAATGTGGGATAATTAGGACTTTTAAAAGGCACCTTTTATTAGCCAACATTTTGGCACCGTTGCCGAGGAGAGTGTAGCCATTTACAAAGAGTGATGTATATCTAATAATTGCTATTGAGGAAGAATTCGGTATTGAAAACGGAAGGTAAGAACCTATGTAATGAGCAAGTAAAGTGCTTTCTCCTCCACGCGCTTTTCATCATAATTACAGAAGAGTGAAGTAGGTGTTTGATGCATGTCTATTGAAAGAGAAATGGGTATTAAAAGCGAAAGGTAAGAATCTACGTATGAAGCATGTAAAATACCTGCTCCCCTACCCACTTTCCAGCAGAATTGTTAGGGACATAAGATAGAAATAAACATTTGAATTTTTTATGAATGACTAAGAAGAGAAGACTTGAAAACAATCCAATTCCACATCCTAAACCAGAAAAATCTAAGGGATCAGTGACCCTTGGACGATCAACTTCATTGATGACATCTTAAAGAAAGTTGAATCTCAACCATTAGTAGGTCCCCGAACCGTTACTTCAAGACAACCTACTGTCTCCCTTCGGGCCACAGGCTCAACATCTGTAGCCTACGCTAAGGTCCAAAGTAAAACAGAAGGAATTGAGTAGAGTTTTCAAGATATTGAAAATTCGCACCCAAGTCCCTCACAAGAAGGGAATTCTTGTAATATTTGTGAAGGAGGAAGAGAAACAAGGGAAAGAAAGGAACCAAGATCCCCTCAAGTAGTAATTGAGCAAGGGACACTCAGTATCCCAGATCAAGGGATTGTTGTTAAGATCATTCCCACCCCTTCTATTCATCCTAGGAATAACTCTCTAGAGATCCCAGAAGGGTGCTGGCATATATTTGATCAAATGGCCAATAACCCAAAAGTACCCCAGACCTCTACATTATAATATCTTATCATTGACACAATTGTCAACACACCCATGAAAGCTATCCCTCTAAAAAATATTCCTACCTTTCATAGAGTCACATCAGAGGATCCAGATGCATTTCTATTTGAATTTGATGTATTATGTCGAGGTTATGATTACACCACCGACCCCAAGAAATTGAAGTTGTTTCCCTCTACGTTAAAGGGAGCAGCCCTGCATTTGTTTATGGGACTAGGTGGGGGCACCATAAATGATTGGGATCAAATGAAAACCGCTTTCCTAAAAAAATATCAGGACTATTGCAGATCTAGGGAACTAAAAGAAAAAATATTCCAAATGGTAGCAAGACCTAGTGAAACATTGGAAGAGTATGTGGAACGTTTTCAATATAACCTCCAACAGTCTCCCTACACAACTCTGCCTTTACCTGATAATGTGCTAAAAACTACACTAATTAAAGGAATGAAAGAACAATGGATAGAGACATTAAATATTATGGGTAAAGGTGATATATATCAAGAAGACTATGCTAACATTATTAATTTGTGTATCAGGTGCTCAAGAGGTAGTACGAGATTGAAACCAGTAAAATGTGATATGACCACCAAGGACAACAAAATTTCTGGCGGAAGCATTACTCGTGCAAAAATTGGCAACTTGCTGGAGGATTTCAAAATAGATATCTTGGGAACTTTGATGACACAATTAGACATCATGCAAGCCAAGTAGAAGTAGGCCGAAGCAAAACAGAACCTAGTGATATTTTGCCCTCGATGCAGGAAGAAGCATAGTCATAAATAATGCTCACTGGATATGTTACAGACCTATGCCATATGTACTAAAGATCATGCTACAGAAAACTGCCCATCGCTCCCAGGGTTAAAAGTAGTTTTCATGGAGGAAAAAGAAGAAACAAAACCAGTCTACCTGCTAAATCAACATCGCCCATAGTAAGCACGACAAACAGGTACACCTACTGATCCATATTCTCTCTTTCAACCCTTGCAATACTATTCTCAACAATAATACATAGGAGCTACGAGGCAGAACCAGCCACCTTTTACTAGTTGGTCACAACAACCATTCTCTATGCCACCTTGGTCCAATCAATCAAATCAAAACAACAATTGGCCAAATTCCTCTTTCTTTCCACCATTTTTGAAGAACAATGCATATCCATCCCAATGGCCACCCTTCACTTCACAAAACCAGATTTGGCAGTCAAGCTGGAGAAGACCTACAAACCAGCTAGTAGGAACAATCCCCCTACCTCAACCTACACTACCAGCACCTTACACATTACAGTAGAACCCTCAACCCAATCTACGACCACAGCGCCCAACCCAGCCCAACCCGAATCCCAACAATAGACCAGTCCAATCTGTACAAATTATTGAAGGACCGGAGCCATAAACTAAGTTGAGGGAGTGTAATGAACTCAAATTAAGGTCTAGAAGGATAATTTAGTCAGAGGGGGATAAAAATATACAATTAGAAGATCTGTTACATGTAGAACAAACACCTCAAGTGGAGAACACAGTTAAACAAAAAAGCCACGATCAAACTATTACCTCTTCTCCACCATTCCTAGAGAGATTGATTATACCCCACTCAATAGAATATCTCAACTTTGATCTTCTGGGAGAATTAAAAAGTTTGTGTGTAAAAATACCTCTCCTCTAGGCTATTTAGGACATTCCAGTTTATGCAAAAACTATTAAGGAATTGTGTACGAAAAAGTCGAAGAGGAAAATAAAAACAACCCCAACTTTCCACATAGTAAAAAATTTGTCTGATTTATTATCAGGCAGAGAAACATCGGTGAAATATGAGGACCCAGGAAACCCTATAGTCATAGTACAAATAACTGGATGTTCATTCCCCAATGCCTTAGTTGATCTAGGAGTAGCCATTTATATTCTCAAAACAACAACCTGTCAAAAAATTGGCATTACAACCTTGGATCCAACCACGACCTTACTGAAACTAGTTGAACGATTGGTAGTCAAACCAGAAGGGACATTACATGATGTAATGGTGTCTATAGATTCTTGGGAATAACCAGCAGATCTCATGGTCATGAATCCTAGAAACCAGCTAGATGGACATCCCCTAATTCTAGGAAGACCTTAGCTAGCAACCACAGATGCTTACATAAGTTGTCGAACAGGCAGCATGACTATAGAAAGAGGAAGTAATGTGAAGAATCTAGCTTTATATCCTCCAGCTCAACCAAGCTTGACAATATTAAAACTAGAAAATGACCTATATCATATTTAACTGAAAACATTCAATCACTGCTAACTGTAGAAGATGCTCTTGAATTTAAGAATCAAACAGAAGATGACATCATTAACAATTACATTAACCAACCATATGTCATATCCAATATAAAATGTCACATGATCGAAGCAACCTTGATAATGAAATTGAACAAGATCCCCTAAAACATATTAATGACCAGACAATACCAACAACAACTATTTATAACAGTAAACCCATTTAAATTGAGCTAGGGAAGGTCCTAAACATTAACAAAAACCTGACTAATGACCAGGAGCAGAGGCTTGTTCAACTCCTTAGAAAATATAAAGAGGCTTTCACTTGGGATTACGTAGATATGAAAGGGATTGATCCCCAGTTATGCATGCACCGCATCTATGCAGAGAAAGATGTGAGGCCCATTCAACAACCCCAATGGAGGTTAAACCTTCACCTTAAATATGTTTTTAAAGATGAACTACAAAACTGTCCTATATCTGATAGCAAATCGGTTTCTCCACTAGTTGTGGTGCCTAAAAAGAATTGGAAGTGGAGAATATGTGTCGATTATAGAGAGATTAATAAAGCAACCCAAAAATATCATTTTCCCCTCCCGTTCAGTGACCAGGTCTTAGACACATTGGCAGGTAATAAATTCTTCTCTTTTTCCTAGATGGCTTCAGCGATTACAACCAAATCCAAACTGCCCCTGAAGACCAATACAAGACTACCTTCACGTACCCCTAGGGGACATTTTCTTACAGGGTATTACCTTTTGGACTGTGCAATGCACCTGCCACATTCTAGAGAGCCATAATCAGCATTTTTTCAGACTTGATAAAAGAGGGACTCGAGGTGTTCATGGATGACTTTACACCCTATGGAGATGACTTCGAGCTGGCATTACAAATGCTAGAGAAAGTCCTACAAAGATGCATTACTACCAAGCTCTCTTTAAGCCATGAGAAATGCCACATGATGATGATTGATGGCCTCATCCTGGTTCACTACATCTCAACAGTTGGAATTTAGGTAGATCCAGCAAAAGTTCAGATAATCCTGTTGATACCTACCCCCTGCACACAAACTGAGGTACGTAGTGTTTTGGGGTTTTCTGTATATTATAGAAGATTTATAAAGAATTTCTCCCAAATTGCTACACCATTATATGCTTTAATAGGAAATATTAATTTCTTATGGATTGATAAATGTGACACTACTTTTGAAGATTTAAAACGGCTAGTATCAACAGCCCCAATATTACGAGACCAAACTAGGATTTTCCATTTCAGATTTCATCCAATGAATTGGATACAGCCATCGAAGCAGTTCTCGGTCAGGAGGAAGATAAGAATCCTTATGTGATATACTACATCAACAAAATTTTAACTTCTTCTGAGTTGAATTACATCGTAATTGAAAAAGAATTTATGGTTGTAATATATGCTATTAATAAATTCAGACACTATATAACATGATACCTCGTGGTTTTGTATACTGATCACTCTACTATTAAATATTTAGCTAATAAACCTGTTACGAAAGGAAGAGTGACATGATGGTTGAACCTTTTGTAGGAATTCAATATAACAATCAAATATCGATCAAGAAAGGAAAATATAGTAGTAGACTTCCTCTCACGTGTGCCAAAGATAAACAACTTGGTAGTAGTAGAAGACCAGTTACCTGATAAGCACTTATTTGCTGTAACCATGAAAACACCATGGTATGCGAATGTCTCAAGCTACCTAGCAGTGGGAAAATTACCCAAGCACCTAACGCCCAGTGAAAGAAAACTAATAGTACAACGTAGCACTCAGTTCTTCTGGATCGGAGGATATTTATTTCATACAGGAGCCGATATGCATATTCGAAGATGTGTCAGGGAAGACGAAATCTTCGTCATCTTGAAAGCTTGCCACGATGGGCCTTGTAGTGGAAATTTTGCAAACCACAAGACTGGGCATAAAGTCTTACATATGGGCTATTATTGGCCCACCATTTTAAGGATGCCAAGAATTTTTTCCAGGCATGTGATAGCTGCCAAAGAATGGGCTGCCCTGGGCAGTCTGACGAGATTCCCCTGCATTCGTAGTTAGTCATTGAACCTTTTGAACGATGGGCATTAGACTTCATTGGCCTAATAAATCCATCATCTAATCAAAAGACATATATACTAGTTTCAATAGAATATGTGACTAAATGGGTGGAGGTAGAAGCATTACTGAGGGCAACAGAGGACTCAGTAATCCACTTTCTTTTCCAACTTTTCATGCGGTATGGCTTGCCTAGAGAAATAATCACATATGGAGGGCCACAATTTGTAGGCTATAATATTGCCACGACATTAAAAAATCATCATATCATGCACAAAATCACATCTCCATACCACTTGAAGGCAAACGACCAGGTAGAAAGTACCAATAAAGTAATTGAGGAAATACTAACAAAGACAGTCGCATCACATAGATGTGACTGGGCTACCCGATTGCCAAAATCACTATGCGCAGACCACATGACATGGAGAAATACCACGGGATACTCCCTGTATCATCTAGTATTTGGCAAAGAACCTATCTTCCCAATAGAGTTTGAAATTCAGACATTGAGGATAGCTTAAGAAGTAGGCTTGGACTTGAATGAAGCATAGATTAATAGGCTACATCAAATCAATGAATTGGATGAAATCCGACTATCAGCTCTTCAACACACTGCACTGATCCAACAACAAAGAGCGAAATGGCATGATTCCCTTATCAAGAAGAAGTTCTTCCATGAGGGTGATTGGGCACTTCTGTATGATTCTAGGTTCCAGGATTTCACAGGCAAACTCCAGACTAGATGGTTAGGCCCCTATGAGATACAAGAGGTGCATGATAATGGCACCCTCACATTAGCCACCATTGATGGGTTTGGCTGCTCTTTTAAAGCGAATGGACATCGATTATGCCTCTATCACAAACCGCTTACACGGGAATCCTTTTGCCAACAATTATGGGAAGATTCCACTATAAAAATTCTTACTGAGGAGGGAAACCCATCCACAGCATCAGTCTAGCGAAGAATTTACTTTTTTGAAATTTGTACATAAATTTCCCTTTCTGTTTGATTGAATTTGCTTGTATAATAAATTGTATTTTAGTTTTTTTTTCTATTTTTCCTTTGTTGTTCCCTATAGGGAACAATTGTTGTTCCCTCTAAGGAACAACAATGTTCGTGTGTATTTTCCCTTATTGTTCCCTATAGGGAATAGTTGTTTTTCCCTATAGGGAACAACAATTGCTGCGTGCATTTTTCTTTGATGTTCCAACAATTTTTGTGTGTATTTCGCTTTGTTGTTCCCTACAGGGAACAATTGCTTTTCCCTCCAAGGAACAACAGCTTTCATGTGAATTTTGCTTGTTGTTCCCTACAGAGAACAGCTATTGTTCCCTCTAAGGAACAACAATTTTGGCGTGCATTTTTTTTCTTGTTGTTCCCTATAGGGAACACCAATTTTCATGTGTAACTTTCTTTATTGTTCCTTACAAGGAACAACTATTGTTCCCTTTAAAGAACAACAATTTTTTGCATGCATTTTCTCTTGTTGTTCCCTACAGGGAACAACATTTTTTTAGCATGTATTTCCCTTGCTATTCCCTATAGGGAACAACTGTTATTACCTCTAAGGAACAACAATTTTCGTATGTATTTTCTTTGTTGTTCCCTACAGGGAACAACATCGTTTTGCAACTATTTTCTTTGATGTTCGCTACAGGGAATAGATACTGTTCCCTATAAGGAACATCACATTTTTTGCGTATTTTTCTTTGATTTTCCTTATAGGGAATAGCTAATGTTCCCTTTAAGGAACAACACTTTTTGTGTGGGTCTTTATTTTGTTATTCCTTTCAATGAACAACACTTTATGAATATTTTTGAGAACATTCTTTTTCTTTTCCTTGCATAATCATCCCTAGACCACCCTAGTTTCACCCTTTATTATCTTCTTAATGGCATGAAAGGTACAATACATATTTAAGGAAAACAAATATGGAGGTTTAGTGGAACAGGAAAATACCATGAATACTATCATCTTTAACAAGATTGCTTTGTGATGATCCAAAACAAAAAAGGACAATTATCTAACTCACTTTACTGCCCTCGTTTCCACTATAAACCAAACTGATTGATTATCTGTATGATACTGGTTCCCCCTTCCCTGTATAACTCTCTTTGTGTATTATTAATAAGATTATGGGTATATTTTTTTTATATTGATATGTCAAACTTTTTTTGCATCCCTACTCTTAAGGAGTGATGAACCACCCTCTATGTATAAAATGGGGAATGTAAAATAATATATATATATAATATATATATATATATATATATATATATATATAATATAATATATTATATATAATATATATATATTCACTAATATTTTTATGATTTTTTTCCACATATGGAGGATAGGAGGTCTCATCACGAGCCAACCTACCATGATCATAAGGAAGCAGCGAAGTGGCATTCCTACTATGGCCACCACACTAGGGATATGATCCAATGGATGCATAAACAAATAAAATTCTTGGAAACAGGGGTCTCTTCACGAGCTAACCTGACCACTTTCACTACTTCCCAGTGAATGGCAATGTGCTCACCTGGTTACCATGCCAGCACATTGGTCTCTACTATGGACATCATAAGATGCTTCCCCAATTATACAAAGAGGACCATGGTTCCCAAGGGTTAGAAAGCAACTCTGTCAAGGCTATGGATGCCTGCAGGCAACAAAAGCTCTGTTGATGGTATTGAAGCTTTATTTTACATCAATAACTATTATAATACCCTCTTCTTATAAGCTTTTCTGCAGAGAGATTATGGTCCTAACATACCTTGAACCTTTACGCATGAATTTTTTTTTAATCAATCACAACAGTTTAAGTGGAATAACGACACTAAGGTATTATTTCTTGTGTATGTTGTCCCTTTTATTTTATCATATCACATCATGGTAGCTTATCACTTATTAATAATTCTTGGTACAAGCCTTGATTTCACCACTCAAATATCATTTATGATCCTTTTATTAATAAGTGTACCTTGCCAATCCATCACCCCTGTACTTCGCCGCCAGCGCTTTACCCTTTCATTCATTCAGTCGTAGGCAACCTATTATTTCGAAGGGGGGAGGGGACTTCCAGTGTACTTATGAATGCACTGTCATTTTTTCATTGGATTTTGTGGTATGATACGACATTCCATGATCGTAGAGCATGCGGTATGATAACAGCCCTCAATAACGGTATTTATATTTATAAAGTATCACCTGATAAAGCTATCACAACCATTTATTGTTCCATCACTTAGCTCTGTTAGTCGTTGTGTTTTCCCTACTACAGTTACCATTTGTAGAATTCTAACACTATGGGAGGAAGAACAGTGCGTAGAGAACCACTAACACTGGTTGTTTCTGATGCAGCTAGGGAAATTTTAGCTCAAGCTGGGTGGATAGCATACTTTACGAGATTTCAACCACCCAACGAGGAAATTGCCATCGAATTATTACGAAATCTATATAATGGACAATCTATGCTAAGGGGCAGGCAAATCATTGTATTAGATGCGGTGATAGCAAAGTATCCGGGTTACCGACAGAAGGACCTGTGTGGGCTGGTAAGCAGTTGAAGCTGCAGGATTCTATCAAGGCTTTCAGAGATGAAGGATAAGAGATGGTAAAAAATGGCAAAGGCATTTAGCCATCTTCTCTTGGAGAACCATTGGGAGAACTAGTAAGAATCATCCAAAACTACATTACATGCGATGGGCACAAAGACGTGGTAAGACCGTGTCAACTCAAACTCTTAGCGGTTCTAAAATGAAAGCGCTCTATTAATTTACCTGCATTATTGAATTCTTTATGGTGTTACACCACTGAGAGGCTAAGATGGTCCCAACACATAGAAATCATAGTAATCCATCACTGCCTGATCAGGCTAATAGTTAGCTATAACATCGCCCAACAACAATCAAGTTGGGATGATTTAATTGTAGCTCTCGAAGGAGGTTTAGCTTTGTCTGAACCTAACATTATTCTGAAAAGGAAGAGGACTACCCTTGCAAGGAACATACCTCAAAAGCACAGACAATCCACAAGGTTGAGGTCAAGATTAGGAGCAGTCGAAAATCCTCAAGGCAGTATCAATCAAACTATAGAATTATATAGCCCAATAAGTGAACAATACCTGTAGCTAGAGTTAGAAGGCCAAGATAACCCTGAATCAGACCATGAGGAAGAAGCAGGGCATTCTAGAGAAGAACAAACAAATGAATCGGGACTTCCCTCAACACCAAGCATGAGCTCCCAAGGTGATTTCTTGCACGATTTTGAATTGGCCCAGGTCCTGGCCAATATGAATGATTACATGCAAACTAAAAGCCCGCTCAATCTTAATATAGGAGCGGCCCAATCTCCTGAGAATGTTGGTGACACTAGAATTCTATCTCCCTTAAAAGATGCAAGCCATGAAGCAGAAACTGATGTAGAGGCCATTCGGGAAGCAGAGCACCAATTCGGTGATATGCTTCCAGTATAAAATAGCCAGGTAGGCCTAAGTACAGAAAACATAAGCCAAGGAGAAGAAGTAGAGACAGAGATGCTTTAGGAAGCTGATATTCAATCAAGAGATATGGTCCTCTTAGAACAGAGCCAGGGTGAGCAACTGAGCTCTTTAGAAGCAAAAACAATTAAGGAGATTATTAGCAAAATATTTGCTCCTCCGAAATGGTATAGGGCCAAACTAAAAAATATTAGGATAGAATAGCAGAAGCTTCGCAAAACAGTAAGAAGGTTAAGAAGAAAAATAAAGGAAATCACAGCAGGAAAGGTCCCAGACAAAATGCTGGAGACAGTAAATACGGCTGTATAGACAAAATCACATGAAGAGAGGGCTACAAGGACCCAAACCGAGCCCATACCCATTCAAACAATCATCATTCAAGAAGAAAAACATGAAATTTTCATAGATATAGCTACTCAGACAAAGGATGTACCATCTCATAGCATGGATACTCAGATAGAGGCTTGGGCCTCTCATAATAAAGAGACTCAGATAGAACACATCCTTTCTCATAGAATAAGTACTCAGACAAGCATACAAGATAAAGACATCATGACACATAATGACCCCATTATTTTTAGCACAGGCTCGACTCACGGTAGAACAGCTTGAACAAAAAACTATCTCCTAGAAAAGATATCAAGAGTCGCAGAGGCAGCTTCGGGAAATGAATGCAACAGAGAGCAAGACCTTCGACAGGTACAGAAAAGCAGAAGAGAAAATAGAGAGAATCAAGCTCAGATTAGATAGGGTCATAGCTCGGACAGACACCATCTGCTCATTATATACAGATGTCTTGGCATGTAAGTCTCCCGCCACTAATTATGCCTTGTTTTTGTTAGAATAATACTTGATATTGAAAATTAAAGCCATGAGAGCTGGAAAACCAATTGAACTAAAAACAGTCGAAGATTTTATAAATTGTTGCAAACAACATGGTGTAAAGGTTCAAAGATTACTTTGTGAATCTTACCTACACAATTTTGTATTAGAGGATGAGGTGGAAAAGAACCCAACCCTTTTGTGGGAGATGTCCAATTCCAAGCCTTTATCTCATTTGCAGTCAATCAACTTAAATGGTTCAAAGCTCATAATGCATTCCAAAGAAAAAAGCATGGATTGGATCTTTGGGTAAGAATTGAACCCAAGCACCCTTTGCAAGTGCTTTCCAACCACAAGAGTTTGATGACAAGGGAAGGGGTGATTAAAATTTTAGGGCCCATTAATAAGAGATTGTACAAAACAGATTATTATATTTTCAATCCATTTAAGAAATCTCTCTGGCTACGTCCAAGCTTAGGTGGACTGTCTCTACTAGTAGTGTGTAGGATAGAGAGCCATTTAATTACAGAAATTTTAAAGCAGCTGCAGCCCGTTTTTTCACCTATAGTAACCTCATTTTAAGAGAAGGACCCTATTGGTTAGGATGTTAGTTTTGTAGCCCCATCATTTGGTATCCTCCTGAAGGTTACAAGGCCATCTATGAATTGCCTAAAGGAAAGGAAGGGCCCGCTTTTGCACTCTTATCTCAACATCATGGTTTCAAACCAATTTTTGAGGCCCCTTCTCCAACCTACTATTTAACTCCACTTCATCAGAATTACTTGCTTTTCATGAGGACATGAAACAGGGTAAGTAGGGGACTATGTTGAGTTACGAAATGGGTATGTATTTACTATTAAATTCATCATCGTTTTCCTTGATTCTTATCTTTTTCATATCTTAATGCACTAATATATTGAGGAATTATGGTAAGAAATGAAGGAATTATTTACAGTTACGATTTAGCTAACTTTTACCCTTCTTTATACAGGAAAGTGACAAAAGGAATGATTGTTGTTCCCTAACGTTGGAACATCAAAGTCCGACAAGCAAAGGAAGGAACGCGCTAGTTGTGGAAAAGGCTGAGAGAAAATCAGAGGGATCAGTGTGGAATAGGAAAGATGTCTGAAGATAGAAATCAGTTGCGAATCCCTCAGGATCGGGAGATCCTGAGGGATCACATTTACCATTTACTCTTTACCTCTTTCTGATTATAAAAGGAAGTGATTGTAGGAAGGAATGGGAGGAATCTCTGTCATTTTTCAAGCTATAAATTTAATTACAGAATTGTTCTATTGAAGAACGTGATTACATTGTAATGCTACTTAAGTCCGATGATTAGTATATAATTGAGATTGTTGTTCCCGACCTTTGGTGGATTTAACTGTTTTCTTGTGTTATATTTATGATTCTTATGAAGTTTAATTGGTTTGATAATTTCCTCTTTCTGTGAGTTTACGTCATTATCTGTTCATTACTTTCTTGTATCGAAGTAGTGCATGATCTGTTTATAATTTGTAGTGCTATCATTTGATTTGAGTTTTGTTTAAGACAACATGAATTATCTAGATAGTGCATTACATTGATTGAATCATTTGCAAGAGTTTGATTATTGCTATTAGACTCTCAGAATTGATATCATTCCTATCTTGATTTCTTTATAGATATTTAGTATAGTTTGGATGGAATCAGCTAAGTAGAGGTGAGTTATTGTTACTGTGCTCTCGGCTGATAATGTTGTTACTTGAATTGTTGTAAGATTTGGTTTCATTAGAGGATTAAGCTTTGATATTTCCTTTAATAATTGCAATTGGAGTTTATTAGATGCATCCATTTATTCTTGTGTCAAGATCTAAACTACAATTTAGGAAACATTACTCTCTAAATTAATAGCAGCCACATACTATGTACACTCTTGAAATAAGAAGACTTGCCCTGATTGATGAGTAATGTGGGATAATTAGGATTTTTAAAAGGCACCTTTTATCAGCCAATAGTTGGAGCCTACAAACCCAAGTACTATCTTCCAGTTGCTTTCTTGTATCATCCCTTGTCGTAATTCCACTTTGGAGCACAATGTTCATTTTAGGGTCTTCCTCACGCAGCCCACACCTCATAATTTCCAGGTTCTGAGTCGGGGGAGGTTGGAGCGCTCCCTTGTCACGCAACCTCATTATCAGTGTGGGATAATCCTCTGACTCATGATCAAACAAGGTACAATACAAGCATGATGCACAGGCCGGATTCATACAATCACATGCATAATGTCCTGGCCCCCCACAATTGTAACATATCAATTGTCTGCGACCTCTTCCAGGTTCTCCTCCACCTCAGCCTCATCCGTGCCCCTGATATCTATTTCATGCCGCTCCTACATTCTGGTCAAGGGGCCTTGTTTTGGCCTAAACTCTATAGGTGGGAGTCTTATCCATCATCAACTCATAGCTTCTACAAGTGTGCTCATCGTGTCCCACTGATCTACAGAAATTACAGAACAACTGCTGCAAATTATGCATGTACTTCTCCAACAAGTGGCAGTTGTTTGTAGCGTGCTTTCCTCCTATTTGACAAATTGTGCACCACAACGCAGGCACTGAACTAGGTCCTACTTGGGCATCTGGCCTTAACGGCATCAGTCCTCGTCCCACGATGTAATTCGCGAACACTAGGTAGTCGTCCTTGTCATGACCCTGATCCTTAAATTTAATACACCATACCTATTCGCACACTTCTGGGCGAGTTGTCCTGTCCTGTTTCAGACTCTGCATCTCAAGGCATAAGTTTTTCAACTGCATGTGGATCTACTGAACTCCTAAGTTAGGATCCTATATCAGGGTCTCATGAAGCCTCATCGTGATTTCCAAGGCCTCTGCCTAAGTTTTAACCTTTTTTGTGACATCGTGTTCCTCAAATGTGACGTTAGTGATGCTACAAACCATTCGCAGTGTTGTCCATCCATTAAAGTCATATTAGCTTTGTGAATCGTTCACTTTAGTCTCTGATCTAATTCCCAGTGGATCTTGCCTAGTAGCATCTTGATCTCCTTAAACCCAATGATCGACTGTGCCTCTAACTTCGGCCTACTAAATTCCCTGTTCAGTGCAATTTGGATATACGTGGTCCTTGCATTCATATCGTCATTAGAATGCTTAACATACCAGGTCAGCGCATGATCCTGCAGAGCGCAGACCAACATCACTTTCTTTATATTATCTTCTATAACTCCTTGTGCTTCCCATATAGCTTTTATCATGAACCAAAACTGATCTGGATCTTCATTTCCTACTCGCTTGAACACTAGCAACTTTATCACACTTGCGATATTGACTCGTGGTGGTGGCAGAGGTAGCATGGGCGAAGATGGGGCTGAAGGTGGTGAAGCTGGTGGTGTTGTGGGTGGGGGTGGTATGTGCGGAATCCTCTTCCTTATCAAACTGATTACACTTCTTGGTGAGACCTTCACGAGCTCTTCCTCTTCCCCTCACGGAGGTGAAATCAAGGGGCTAGTTTCAAGTTCTTCATTTCTGTAAATTCTCCCACTTTGCATAGGCCCAAACATCAACGTATTCACATGATCTGCTTTTCACACAGTAGCATTTTAATCCAAGTTTTTAGAGACTTAATGTACTTACCTCGCAGTCCTTTGAGGAAGCGTCATTCTGCCTCGCTATAGCTAACTGAAGTGTCTACCACGAACTCAGTAATGAATCCTCCTAAAATTCAATTGAGCCAGTGGTCAATAGTGTGCACGATCTTATCCTCTGATGCTTCCAATCTGCGCACCAAATCTAGGGTCCACATAATAGGACTGTTGAGCTTGCACCTTCCTTGGCTATTTTCTAACTTCACGATCCACTCTTACGGCTCATTAGTGAAAGATGCAAAGAAAATTTCATGGATCTCTCTGTACAGGTGGCAGTCTAACCACTCTTCTTTTGATAGTCGTGGATTCATGTTCTCCTGCATCACAAACTCGTGAATTCTCCTATCTAACCAAGCTTCAATATCTTTCTTAGTTGGATTCCAGTGATACGACATTAGACATCTCTATGCAGATTTTGGTCCCAACAATGGAACCATTTGTTGGCTTGTTGGGGCCTGACCCAGGTTCAGAGTTAATTAGCCAAACAAATCCCTATAATATTGGCCCTTTTGGCAAGAATCCGTAGAGCACAGACCGAGGTCTCACTCGAAGTAGTATGGGGGGATGATGGAATGAGGTTTCCACACCCTTGAGATGTTTGAGGGGTTGATTTGTTCCAATTGTGAATAGATTCGTGCAGGGTACTTCGTGCACTTCCCTGGCCTACAAGGCCTTCACTCCTTAAGATATTTGCCTTCGCGCATCTCTAAACAGGGGCTATGGGGCTTTTTTGTTGTTGAAGTAGCGATCTGCACTACTTCCCTAAGTCACACTAGGGATCTTACTTATCTTCTTATAGCAGTTAGTTATCTTCGCATAAAGAGATATTTTGTATTATATTCACTTACTCAACATCTTTATATAAGTTCGCGTAGTAAATAAACAGTAAACTGGAAATTCATACCCAATAATGCATAAAATAGGAAAAGATACACAAAAATATGGTAAAAAGTCTCTTTATTAATTCTTCCAATGATTATAGACTTGACTTGCCCTGCGCACTCATCTGCGGACTACTAGGCCTCTGTGCACTCACCTGCAGAGCCTTCTCCTACTCTACGACCCCAAGACATGACTCTATACTTTGACTTACTACTTCATCAATTTCTTTCTATTCTTAGACTATTAGATATCTTTTACACTTAGAGCCTCACTCTATTTATACAATCCCATGGTCTGTGGACCATGGGTAGATCTCTCAAACTGACACTACATTTACAAAAGTAAGGACAGAAAACCCTATGACTCTATTACAACTTCACGCTTTGCACCTGCAATTCACGGATTATTTACAATGGACTTAGTCAAAACTTGGGCTTTAAGCCCCAAAACTTGCCTTGGGGGGGATTCCATGCCCAACACTATGGTTGGATGGTACGTGGAAGTCTTGAACCTAGTCAGATTTGCCTATGGTTAATAAAAGCTAAGTTCTCTTGATTTTTTACTTGTTTATATGTGGATTTAATGGTTGTTATCTCATTATTATTTTCATGTTTTTATTTTGGTTATAAGCATGGTTAATTGATTGGTTCTGTTAGAGCCCAGATTAACCTTAGGCTGAAGGGAGGCAATCCTGGGATAACCACAAACCAAGCTTAACCTGGTAGCTAGCCCTACCAAGTCGGGAGAGGGATCTCTCCTTGTCAATCTCAGTTGAGATGACTAATTTAAATATGGATTTTAGGCTAGGTATGGAAGCTCTAGGGTTTTTGTTTGATTTTGATAAGTTTGTTCCTGGATCAAATGGAGAAGGTAGCTTTGGGTCTGGGAAATCAAGTCAGAAATGCAGGGTGTTCTATAGGGCGAGGTAGGTAGGTGTTAAAGCACTTGTAATTGAGTGAGGTGGTAGGCCTAAGACTGGTGAGGAGCTAAGGAGGGCATGCAAGGATCATGAGTCCTCTTCAGACAGTTGAAAACATCAAAAAATAAATGTATTCCCAAGGCAGAGCACTGTTACCAATGTATTCTACCTATCTATCTTGATTTCATTTAGTTAAGAAGAATGAAATAGATTTTGGCACATATAACACATGATAAAAACTAATGGAAGAAGGAAAAATAATGCAAAAACATATTACCACAAGAATCCCACAAAAATAGCTGTAAATCCTGGTTTATTTCCTTGCCAAACTACTGTAGAGATGTACAATGTAGCTCAAAGCATCCACAAGAGTCCAACCTTTTCCAATGAAGAAGAAAATACATAATATAGACATGAAAACCACCTATTCTAGCCATTAGGGGTTGAATCCAAGAGCTAAGGGATTTTTTCAACCATTTCTCAACTAAGAACTGGAATATAGGCAGTCAAACAACTTTCCTCTATAAGCATGGAAACTAATTCATTGACCCCCAAACCACCTCAAAATGATGAATCTACCATCTAAGGTCATTTTAAAATGAAATTTACATGGAATAGCATTATTTAAAATCATAAATTCATCCAATATGAGAGAAAAAGTCATCTTGTAGAAAAATTAGGCAAAATTTGGATTTTTGAGCAAACTGGTTCTATGCGTAGCACCACTTGTCCTGTGCATAACACAACTTCACAGATGATTTTGGAGGCCTTCCCCTTCACCAAAGTGAGCCTAAGATAGCTCATTTGAAAGATCTTCCTATCTATTTTCTGCCACATCTTGAATGTTTCCATTTGGAGGTCATTTGCCCCCTCAAAAGTGGAATCTCCCAAGGCTTCTTCCTGTGTGCCCAAAAAGAGGCAGAGAGGTCATTTTTTGATGGTTTTCTGACCTTTAGGTGACCAAGATTTGCTCCAAAATTGTTGAAACTTTCAGGGATTGATGTTCTCATCATGCGGAATCCAAATATGCAAACCATTTCTCCAAAAAGTGCTCTAGTCAAAAGCGTAGCGCCGGTGGCACTACACACCTAATGCAATTTTCTGTGTTAGAAAATTTCAAAATTTCAAAATGACAAAAACTCACCAAAACTTGCCTAGATTTGGCACAAGGCATTCTCATTAATTGATTTGATGGGCTAGTGATGCCTCAGCCAATGTTTTTAGCTTGTCATGTTCCTTTTTTCTCGTTAAGGCCTTCCTCAACCTTGCCTTAAGTTTCCTCATCCTGATATTGCTTATTTTGTTCTGGGTCATAGAGTGGTAGGCCATGTGACGAAGCATCTTCTTGTCTCTATTGGCCTTCTCAAGCAGCCCTTCAAGGTGTATATTGACCCTCTCAATCCATGTTTCCCTATCATTCTCAATTTCTTGTTCAATAGGGGTTAATGGAACATTGGCCTCCTTGATCTTTTGCCTGCCTTGCTTTATCATTTGTAACTCCATGAGGGCTTGCTTGTTGGTCAATTGTTTGTTTTCTTGCTCTAGATAATTGATGATCCACTTTTCCCTCTCTAAATTGACCGACAAGGATTGAATCTAAGCCTCTTACTCCTTGATGATCATGTCCTTAGTAATCTTTGTCCCTTGATTTTCCAAATCAGTGACATCAACTCCTTGTGTCTCCTCATGATCAAGAAGGTCAAAATCTCTCTCTTTCCCATCACTAGGATCCTTCTCATGCATATTTTTCTTGCCTTTTACCTTTTCCCTTACTGTGCTGCCCAACCTGTACCTATTTAGCTGAAGATGAAGGCAAAGCCCCTTCCACTCTTTGTGGAGATAGCATTTTCCTTTGGCCTGAAGATGAAGGCGAGACCCCTTCCACACCTTGTGGAGATAATACTCACCCAATAGCTACAAAAACTTTCCTAGTGCCTCTCTCATATGTCACAAATACTGGCACTCCAACAGTTTTAGTCTCTTGGACCCTTTCCTATCCTGAAGGTCCACTTTCTTCTTAAGGCACTGATGAAAAGACTTGAGGGATTTTAAACATTTCATGAGACATGAAGGTCTCCCATGGTATTTTAAGTAGGTTCAGCTGATGTAAAACAATGATTTTACTATAAAGAAGTGGTAGATGCTGGTTAGCTGTTGGGGGTATGATTCCTATGTTTCTGAATATGAAGTAGGGGATATTCATCATTCTCACCCTAGTGAAATGCATCAACAATATAATGTGGTAGGCATACAATCTGGAGAACCTACCTTCATAAGCAAAATACCTGGTGATGATCATCATCGATGGAGCAAACCTGTCCTCCAAGAATTTAATGGGGAATACTCTTCTGAGTTTGTTATGATATTTTGCCTTAATGTAAGGCTCATAGTACTTCCTGTCAATATATTGACCTTTGTTCCACTTTTCACCCACAATTGGGATACCTGTAGCCTCTGAAAGGACAGCTAGTGACAAAGTGAATGTGACCCCAGCAAGGTTTACCTCATTTTTGTCCAAGTGTGTCACAAACAGCCTTGCTAATTCATGATGAGATTTTACCCTTTCCACCATTTCACAAAAACTGAATCATGATTGATCTTTGAAACAAGAAAGGGCAAATGGGCAAGCTTGCAGCTCTCTTAAACTGGTGGGCTCCTCTCTGATATGTTTTCCTCCTTTATGAGGCCTTCTACCCTGAGTGTCTCTCTCCCTGGAACTGTCACTATGTGTTTCTTCCTCCTTTTCATACTCAATATCCCTCTCCATTATTGTACAATTGTTCCTTTCTATGTACAACTGTTCCTCTTTGTGTTGAATGAAGAGTGGTGGATTTGTGGATGAAGGGAAGATGAGTATGAAGAGATTTTAAATAAGAAAGTAGGTTAGGGTGAACAAGAATGGGAAATGGATGTATGGATTAAGTAGGGTCAATGAATGATGTAGGGTTTGGAGTATATGCAGGGTTTGGGGTATATGTAGGGTTTGGGGTATATGGTTATAGGGTTTGGGATGTAGGGAAAAGTTTTAGGGAGGGAATTATGTATAGGAGGATGCGTTTTATGGGACAACAATAGTGGGACAGTAGTAATGACTATACTTTTACAATATGGGACAATTTAGTGACAACTAGGGTTTGATGTTTTGGAGGGACAACACAACCCAAAACTGATGCAATAATTCTTTTAGCAAGAATAGTGATGTTACTTACTTGCAATGAGGCAATGGAGAAGATTTGAGGTGATTTGATGCAATTTTCAATGATCTAGAGCTCAACTACTAGGTGCATAGTTCTCTCACCCAGGTGTGTAGTGCCAATTCAATTTACACTGCAGAAAATTCCCAGGTGCATAACGCCACTTCTATGCATAGCGCCAGACTTTGGTGCATAGCTCCTTTTTGCAGACCACTTTTGGAGGCCTTCGTGCTATCGAAATTGGGTGTGTGATAGCTCATTGGAGATCTATTCAAGTATATCTTCCAGAACGTCTTGAATTTTTCAATTTGGAGTTCATTTGCCCTGTCAAAAGTCAAATCTCCCAAGACTGTTCAAAATGTGTAGAATGAGGCTGCCTAAATGCAGAGTGCTGTTGCAATCAACTGTTGATGGTCTTCCTCAACTCCAAATTGAGCTCATGATAGCTCATTGCAAATTTATTTGTGTCTACTTATTATTTGACTCATTAAGAAATTCATTTGGTCATTACACCTGTGATAAAAATTGATTTTACCAAGGTCACTCCAGAGGTATAGCAACTCTCCCAAGGAAACTGTATTTTTGACATTTCTCTAAAACCATAACACCTGTGTAAAAGTTGAAGGAGGTTTTGCTTCCTTGGAATATTGTGAAAAAAAACCTATCTAACTTTTTACAAATTCATTTTTTCTTGCTCAGAAACAAAAACCCTAGGAGAGGGAAATGAGCCTTACCTGAGCACAACTGAAGCACAACAAGGTGTAAAATGACCCATTAGAACATGAAATAATGATGACAACTCTTTTAATGATGGTACACTCATTCGAATGGTGACATGGACCAATACTTGGAAGACTTTGGAAGGAGTGAAAACAATCCTAGACCTAATACCTAGTGACCAAATTTTACTTGAAGACTCACTGAAATGACAAAATTTGACTTTGACATCCTACGACCACTTTGTGAGAGCATGTTTGATCACTTGTGGAAGGCTTAAAAGTCTAACACTAACATTGGCTCCATTGGGGATGGTAGCTCCTTGGAGGTGCTAAGAACACCATAGACCTAGTAGCCTTATCCATTGGGCATGGAGTCAAAAACTCAAGCTGAAATTACATGACTGAAAACTGACTACTTAGTGACACAAAATGACTCTGAAATTGTCTTGAAAATGACTAAAACAAAAAAATTTGACTCAATAATTACTTAACTAAAACAAGTACTTACAAAGCTCTTTAATGGCAGCAGACCATCGAGATTTGAGGGCTTCAAATCATGATGACAACCACCTACCTACTGATGAAATATGTACAATCATGTGAAGTGGGCCTTCTAATGTAACCAATCCAGTAGATGGCTACTTACTGAAATCCTGCTCTCACTTTCCCTGAGCAGGTAGAAAGATGTACATGTAGGAAGCTCACAATAACAACTGAAACCAAGGCTTATGCTAACGAACCAGGAAACATTCATATTCTGTATTGCTTGCAAATGAATGCCAAAAGGATCTTGAAAATCCTGAAGCACTAGCTTGTCTTGAGATCCAGCAGCAAAAATGCAAGTACTCCCTTCATTCTGATTTGAAAGAATAGTTGGTTGTTGATTGATAGGAATGCATAGAGCAGTATAATCTTCTATTATCTGAGTGTTGGCTATAAATTCCTTGACCATGAGAAATTTTGACTCGAATTCTAGCATACTATCTCTCTCAGGCTCACACTCCTCAATTTCATAGTCTAAGCCTTTCTTAAACAGAAAACAATCTTCAAGATTATCAAACATAACAACCTTATCATTTTCATGTAGGAAAACAATATCTGTTCGTTGATCTATAAATCTAATTTCAAGACTGTCCTCATTTTCAAAAGTGGAAATTAGCTTCACCTACACCTTCTTGACGATGTGAACATTGCAAACCTGCATTAGCTTGAGCTGTAACCTGACCTTTCAAGAGTTGATCTATATCATCTTTAGATAGAGGAGATAATACTTTTTGTTTTGTTTTTCTCAAACAATTATTGTCTTCTTGAAATAACATTTCAAAACCTGAAAAACCTGAATGACAGTCCTCAATTCCCTAGTCTTCTAAAATTTGAAAACATTGTTGATCATCTTCATATGACATGGCAATCAAATTGTCATGTTTTTTATCACACTCATCAGTCATACGAGGGAAAACTTTAGATAGTTCTTGAAACTAAAAACTAACACTTCTATCATTTACCACTGAGTTATCGAAAGATGATTTTTCACTTACATGAACAAAGATCTCATCTTGTTTTTCATAAAAGGACTGGATTACCTCCTCATGAAGGCTTTGTTCTCCTTCATGGGATTCAGAACAAGGTACTCTTCATCATCACGATCTGAATCTAGATCTGAAATAGCCAACTTGACTTTATCACAATCCGAAATTGAAACTTGATTTCCCTGCATACTGTCTTTTGCTATGAGTAGATTTTAAATAAGACCTTCTTTTTCATCATTTTCCATTGTACTAAGATCTTGATCCTACTGCAAATTTACTTGAGCATCTTGATAAGTACCCTCTAAGTTCTTTTTATGCTACTAAAATGGATTTTCATATAGGGCTTCCATGATCTCATCGCCCATGAAGTCATCATCTTCATAAAGTTTCTCAAGATTTTCAATAAAACTATAAAAATGTTCGCAACAGTTCTAATTCTTTATACCTTTCAAAGAACATGGTATGAAAATATTTTAAATAGTAGATACAAGCAGGCAGCAAACCTTAATATCAAGATCGGGCTTCACCTTCCAAAGTGGCCATGAATATCTTCATCAAGCAGTCTTCAGGAAAATCAACCTTCAACTTGCGAATATGCATGTGAAATATAACCAAATGTAAAGAAACATCATTCCTATCATCATCTTTAAACATAGGCAAATTCCTTTACCAATCTACCTTAGGAATTTTATTTGGGAAACCTAGAATGTGATCTCGGCTCATGGGAGCATACCTTCGAGCAAACAAATCCATTTTAAGAATAATGAATTCACAAAGAAACTCTTCAGGCTACTGATTCTTGAAGAGTAGAGTTGCCATAATAAGCCTTGGGATTCTTCGACAATGGAGTCGCTAGGTGAATGATTTCAGCCTTCCAGTGTCTGATCGTTGTCCACCATCCACAATCAGATCTAAACTTTATACATTTTGTTGAGGAACATAAAACTACGTTCCCTAGTATGGTCGCCACTTGTTAGAGCCTAGATTGACCTCAGGATGAAGGGAGGGAATCCTAGGATAAAAACAAGCCAAGCTTAACCTAGTAGCTAGCCCTACCAAGTTGGGAGAGAGCCCTCTCCCGACCTGGTAGGACTAGCTACCAGGTTAATCTTGGTTTGTGGTTACCCTAAGATTCCCTCCCTTCAGCTTGAGGTTGATCTAGGCTCTAACAAGTTCACATCATGGTTACTTCATGTATTTACTTGTAATGGTTAAAATGATGGATGCAAGACCTAATTGATGTCATAACAGTTCAAGGGAGAGGGTGGTGATCCTTCTTGTCATCTTTCATAAGACTTTTCATTCGTTCATGTTTTGTCTTGTATCATAGACCTATAGATTGCATTGATTCCAAGTGTTTAACAGAATGTCAGTCCCGGTTGATTTTTTCTTTATTAGTATTGTCATCATGTGTTTAATGGATTTTGGAAGTTACAACAAGTTCTAGGCAGTGGTCAAAATTCTAGGCTAGAAAAGTGCCTTAAATTTCACGGATGTCAGCATAAGTCTGCTGGGAAAAGTCCCTCGACACATGCATGCAAGCTTGTGCGAGCATCCAGAGGTCCCTAGACACTGGCATGCCCATATCATGAGAGAATCTAGGGGTGTAAAAACTCAATGCAACCCAAGGGTCGGATGGCTGATTGGTTGGGCTGCCTTCTGGGAGTGTTGTTGTTGATGTGGAAGGTATGGTTGATGTGTTTTCGTCGATTCCATTTCCTTACGGTCACCAAGGAAGTTAAATCCTATCATAGTGGCCTCTCGTCACATGTTTACTGTTGTTGGTCGCTTACTTGGGTAGATGTGGGAGGAGGGTGGTTATAGGGGTGATTGGCTGAAAGAGAGATTTGGTTCAATCTAATCTATTGTCAGGTGGTATGTGGAAGTCCTTGACTTGGTTTCCCTTTTCATATGTTAATATGAATTATTTTCCTATTGTGATCTATGAGCACTTTTACTATTTATTATGGTGATCTTATGGTTGATTGGTCATAATTTATATTCTGGTTATATGTTGATTATATGCATGGTTTCATGATGTGCTCTAGCTATGACTCTTGTTCATGATTTGATAACTTACTAGATTGATCCAGATTTAAACAAGAATGCAATAAAATATAGAGATAACCATATACACAAAGATGCAGCAGAAATAATACTTCATTTCATTAATGGAAAACACTGAAATATGCTTACAACCGGAAATAGAAATAAACCAGCTAGGGCAATGGTAGCTTATCTCTGAGAAGAGAGATGTGTGGCTACATGCCTCTGAACTGTGTTACAATGAGGCTCGAAGGCCTATTTATTGTTGAGAAACAATGGAAAAACCCTTCACATTCCAAAACCTAACCCTGGAAGATGAAACGCCAAATTGTGGGCCCCGTTTTTGGGTAAGTTGGTACATCAACTTCCCGGGGTCGCGAATTGGTCGTCTTATCTCCATTTGACGTGCGTGATAGCCCATTGGAAAGATCTCTCCGAGGACTACGACGAAAAATATGATTTTTAGGCAGAAAAATTGTTGGCGGTAGATTTCCCAAAAAACGTCGTTTAGGGCCTCAAAACGGCTCCAGAAGTTTAGGACCCGAAAAACTACTAAAAATAGTAAACTGTGCTATAATTAAGGAAACTGAAAGAGCTGAAAGAAGCACTAGAGGGGATCCACGTGGAATTAGCGGGTGGCCACCAATATCCACCTGGATCATAGATGGTTGATGAAATCATGGACTAACAAGTGTTATTGTTGTTGGAATCATGCTTGCCATTACACCAAAACCCGCAAGTGTTAGTAAACAGACACAACGCTAGAGTTAATGGATCCTCTAGATGAGTTAAGAATATGTCATAAAACACATGGGGAGAACTAGATTATCAAATGCCCAAAAAATATCCACCCCAACGCAGGGCGGTGTGATTCAAAATTGAGACCTTCGGCTTTGATACCACTTGTTAGAATCATGATTTTCATTACACCAAAACTTGTAGGTGTCAGTAAATTGATGCATATTCAGAGTTAATGGTTCCTCGAGAGGTGGTTAAGAACATGTCATGAAACACATGGGGAGTGTTGGATTATCCAATGACCAAAAATCAACATAAGAAAAATGTAACCAATCCATGGACTTTCATGTACCACCTTACCATAGATTGGGCTAAATCAAATCCTTCTTTCATCCAATCACCCCAGTGCCATATTCCAAGCATGAATGTGGGACCTAAAACAAAACAACCATGGATTCCTCAAGATTTATTGCAATCCACCAAGGGATTCCTAGGCCCAATCCCTCATCTATACAAATAGGATTTACTACAATCCTGCCAAGGGATCTCTAGGCACAAATAAGAAACATACACCACCAGGCTTTATCGCAATACCACCACATACTGGTCCAGGGATCACTAGGCCTATACAAGCATGGATGCCTCTGAGTTTCTCCACCTAAACCATGAGGAATTTGTACATCTCCACCCTATGGGATTTACCATATATCTTGCCATTTGTCGGCAAGGATTCCTAGTCCCAACGAGGGTATACACAATCAAGATTTACCACAATCCCACCTTCACTGGTCTAGTAATTCATAGGACATGTGTTTCTCCTGTGAGACTACCCAACTTAGTTTTGAAACCATCCATAAATCTAGCTCAATCAAATAAGGAAACCCCATCACACCATAGCTATACAAAAATGGAAAGAAAAGGTTGAAAACCACTGTCACGCCTGGAAAAAACCCATGCCAACAACAACAAGAGAACCATATACACACATTCATGTACCATGAAAGCCAAAAAAAGCAAAGAAATCATACATGCAACTTGATACCTGTAAGTAATCCCGATGTAACCACTTGATCCAACTCTTTCTTACTTGATCTTTGCTTCCTTTTGATTTCTTGTCCTTCCTTTTCCTTCCTTCCTCTAATGCTAGAGTGCTCCAAAAATTCTCTTCGTGTCTATGAGTATAAGAGAGTAAAGAGAATAAAGAGAGAGCTCCAACACTAAACTAACAAGAGGGTGTGAATTGATCCTCAAAAGATATTTTATTAATGAGGCCTCTATTTTCTTCAATTTCCATTATTTTTCCTTCATTTTCCTCCTCAAATGCAACCTGTGACCTTTCATCTTCCTTTTCTCTATTTTCCATTATTTTCATAAATAAAAATGCCAATTATTGTCTCTTTTATTTTCCAAAGCCTTTTTCATTTCCTTTTCTTATTTCCCTTTAGCCATAATAAACCAAATGAACACCCACACTAGGATGTTTTTCCAAATATTCAACTTGTAATAAGTGTCCCCTGACCTTGGTTATTATGTTAGCCTCATTCTCACATAAGACAATCAAAAAGTCCAAAATAATTAAAATTATAAAACTTGGATTAAATTCCTACTTGTTTATTATAGAATGAGTCAATTCCTCAAACCTGGGAGGTTGTTTAGGTCTAGTTGGTTGAGAGATTCTCTCCAAATAGTTAGGCTCCTAGATCAGTGTGTGGTTGAGATATTTCTAGTGTTGTTGAGTGCAACATGAGGAGTAACTTGTTGTGGTTGCTTAATCAAGCCCAAGTCACCATGGAGGGTGGCTTGCATTAAGCTGGTGATCATGGCAGAAAATGACGTGTTGTTTGTGACTTAGCATTAGTAGGCAAAGTGGCCAAATATTATGGCCGAGTATTGGTGAACTTGACGTGAAGAGAGGTCAGGGCATAATATGCCCATATTGTGTAATCAGGTTGTGAAGTTTTGTATATCTGAATTTGACTAACTGAAAGTATCTTTACATGAATTTGTGATACTTCTCTGTCTATGCGACGAAATTTTTTTTTTTTGAGTGTAAATAAAATATTAAATGAGCATATGATTGGAAATCAAGAATGTGCATGCAATTTTTGCAATGGAATATGAGTGCAAAGATGTTGATTTTTGCATGTTTTTCCACAATTAATGAGTTTAATAATAAGTAATTCCTCTGTAGAATTGAATGGGGGATTTGACTTGAAGTCACGTTGATGAGATTGATGCAAAATCAATTCCTGTGTTGGATAATCTGTATGCGCTGGAAAGTGTAGGAGAATACGATTTTGTGTGAAAAAATTTAGGTGGATGTGTGACTAGGCGTTTAGAGATTTATTGTTTCAGTTAATTTTAGGGAAATCAAATCTACTAAGGAGGGCTTCATTTTACCTTGCTGAAATTTAATTAGTTGTTCCATCAAACTTAGATCTGCATGGTGCATCTTTGTGTATTAGGGTTGACCTAGATTGGATTACGCTGAAATTGGAGTTTTGAATAATTGAGCTACTTATGAACCTACATATGGAAGGATACTTTTGTTGAGTTTCTAGAGCTGCTCATGAATGGGAGCTGATGCATAACTTCAAGGGCTTTAGTTGTACCAATTCGAGTTCCACCCATAGTCATTTATTGAGCCCATCAAAAACAAAATGGTGTGTTAATTGGCATGGTATTGTATGGAATCTGACACCACAAGGGACATAAAATCCACCATTACATCCAATGTGGATATATTTCCACCTGATTATCTTATGCTCCTGTTGTATATGTTTGATCGGTTTTTCCACCATAGAATTAGCTCTATGAAATTTTCATTTTTTAGACTCATCACTTTTATGCTGATCTCGTTTCTGTTGACAGAGTATTTGTGGACCTTTTCAACAAAATTCCCCTGCGACATTGATGTACAACGAGAAGTAATGGCAATATATCTCCAAGTTGCTGAGCAGGAGAAAAAGTAGAAGTCATGGAATGATGTGAAGTTATATTTTGATCTAGTGGAGAATTTTTCAGCAATAATCACCTCATTGTTTCTAGATTCCATCGACCATTCTACCAAATGAGATCCAATGAATCCAGCTTTGTGCTGAAGTAAAATTATAAGTGCGAACACAAACAAATTCCTCTAGCCCGATAATGGGTATAGCCACAACTGATACATTCTATGGAAGATTTCCTTAGGTTAGAACCAATTAAGAGGGCCTACCTCTTAGTACGCTTATCTTGTTTGATAATGTCCTTGCTTGCTCGCTCCAGCTATCTTTTGCTTCCTTCTTCAAACACCCGAAACAAGTAAACAACAACCATGATAATAGATAAATTATAATTCAACCTACTTACCAAGTCAAGAAAAAATAATCCATGAATATGTAAGATGACAAATCATGTATGAAATCAATTGATAGTTTCATATATATTGAATCAATAAGAGATTACAACCATTGTCTTGACGTTGTCATTCTGCTCTGACAAGACAAGGTTCCCACACACTTCTGCTAGCATTCCATGATGGTCTCAACAACAATAGTTTTAAGACTCTTCCATTTATTCTTCACTCCAAACCAAATCATACTTCTCCCTCACACAACTAGAGAGCTACAACTATGAATAGCTTGTTGTTTACTCCAAACCAAAATAGCACTAGCACACCAACATTAACACTAGCTTGTGCTTGGGAAAAAGGGAGGTTTATATAGGATGAATGGATGGGAGATGGATCCTCTTCTCATGCGAGAAGGTCTTATCCATTGTGGTAGTTCCATCATTATAGTGGAAAGGAGCCCAACCTAACATCCTCGACCCCATTCAACCAAACCATTTACTAGACTTCCATTACGAAGCTTCTAGAGATGGAAGCTTCAGCTCTTAATTTAAAAAAAAAATCCATAACAGGACCGACACAACTGGAACAAAGCTCAGTCGCTCCAGTCAGCACTAGGGACAGTGCTAATCCATGCATATTGGCACAAGGAAGACAAGGGCTATTAGCACCGGTCTTGTAAATTGGGCAAAATAGAAGTTTCAGGGGAAATAGTGTAAAAGGGAATTGATTTTCTCATGAAGAGGGGCATAATGGGGGTTTCTTCATGAAGGGAAAGCTCGTGGGGTTCACTATAGAGGTCCTCAAGGATCATGGAACAGGGAATGTTGTCCCTTAAGAAACCAATTTCTTGGTTGTGTAGAAATTGTGCTTAAGACATTAATGTTTATTATTCATGTCACTTATTTGTATGGTGTATCCTCAAATGAAGGACTTGAAAGACTTGGTTTTTAACCCTTAATACTTTGCTGATATGAAAAGATCAGAATGCCATATGTTGTTGGATATAAATGCTGAGTGAAGAATGCTTTAAAAGGTTAGAGGCAATATGTTGCTTTTCTAGAAAAACTATTATCTATAACACTTTGAGAAGTTAGAGACAATATGTTGTTTTTCACAAAAACTATTATATGTAACTTAGAAGAAATGTAGAAGTAGGGGTTTTAAGTATAGGAGAGCTCTTTTAAGGAATTTTAACTTCATTCACATAAGTAAAAAAAGACTTGAAGCTTCATTACTATACTTAAAAAAAAGAAGACATATGATTACACATAACAAAGAAGTTACAAAATCATACCTAACAACATGTGGAAAACTTCTAATTCTTTCGTTAATCAACAGTTTACCAACAATACATTAGCCTAGTCTCTAGGCTCTTCAAAATTTGAACCCTTTTTCTATAATTTTCCCTCTTTTTATAGATCATGGGACAGTTGGTAATCACTAAAATTGTCAAACTGCTTAACTATCTCCTAACTATCTAAGGTAAAAGTCATTATAGAATATTACATTGGAGGGTAAAAGACACCTCATTCATCTTAACAAAACAAAATAACAAGAAGTAACAGAAATTAGAAGGTGATGGCTATTCGTTGTTTGAATTTTTGGCTTGACTGCTAATGAAGTTTCTCTGTAGATGTTTTGATAATAGCTAGACTGTTTTAACACGACAAACTGCATCATTACAAAAATTCATGCATGGACTTGTGTTTATGGGCCCACATATACATCAGAAGTGTTCTGATTGGGAGAAACACAAAGAAACCCGACCAATCATTGTTCCTTTGAAGTTTCAGTCATCCGCCTCTAATTTTAGTTATTCTGCTAAAACAATGGAACTGGTTGATTTACGTGGAATATGACAAAACTTCAGCTACCACAGAACCGAAAGGAAACAAAACTCTTATTCATAATCTTATCGTGTCTGCCTTTACCACAAATCTTTACCTTCCACATGAACATGATAGGAAACAAAATTGTAGTTCAAAGACTTCCCGGGTCCGAAATTTATAATAAAACCCATGCACTTTTTGACGCGATATCCATCAGATCTTGTCCTTTCCTGATGAGTGGTTGTGATTGATCTGGACTTCAACAGATTAAACCACATTCTATAAACCATCACATCTATTTTCTGAATTAAACCTTGTCCTTTTTAACCATGTGATTACTGTCGAATCTACTGCCTGTCAAGCGGATGACTCAGATCTTTTCTTGGGTTTCTCATATTTGCACGCCGTTAATAACATAAAATAAATCATTTCTTTCAAATTTCCACATTCTCTTTTATTTCCTGTTATAAAATAATATTTGATATTTATTTTTTTTGCAATAAAACTAAAAATAAAATTAAAATGATAATGGATGCTACAAGGTCTGGCTCCACTTGGGGATAGTGCTTTTGCCACAGAAGCACTAAGAACTGCATATCAGTGCCTTCACCTTGGGCATGGAGTCACATATTTATTAGCCAATTTAAATTCTATGAAATTTGTACAATGAATTCACTCTGGTATCTACAATCACAGGATGCTTGTGCTTCATAACTGGAAATAATGTTTGAGGTACTGCCCATTGAAAGGTAGCTGTAAAGTTTCACTATCAAGATTCTCCAAGAAGAATGTATTATTTTCCCTTTCTTCTATAATTCTAAATGGGCCACACCAGAGAGGATCAAACTTCCCATGTTTTCCCTTATCTTCTCTTCTAGTATCCCACCTTAATACTAGGTCTCCAACCTTAAAATCAATTTCTTTGGCCTTTCTTTCAGAAATACCCTTCATCTTTGATTGATACATAATCAAATTATCTCTTACCTTATCCCTGCTTTCACTCAACTCCACTACCTTATGCATTCTTCTTATCAGAGCATTAGGCTCTTATTTTGCCTCCTGAATCATTGCAATTACAAGCTTCACAAGCTAACTTGGGAACAAAGCTTGAGTTCCATACACTAACTCAAAAGGTTAGACCTTCTTTTAGTCACTCAAACATCCCATAGAGAAAAATTTAACTTTGAATCCTAGTCTTTTTGATTCTTTACAATAGTTTTCTTAAGGATCTTCACCAATGTTTTGTTAGTGGATTCAGCCAATCCATTTCCCTATGGATGATAAGCTATTGAATGAGATAAAATAACATTATACTTCTAACAAAAAGCAACAAACTTAATTGAAATGAACACTTGAGCATTGTTTGTTATGATTTTGACAGGGCATCCAAAACTGTTGAAAATATTTTCCTCTAAGAACTTCATCACCACCTGGTCATTTTCCCTTTTAGTAGTTATAGCTTCTGCCCACTTGGTGAAATAATCAGTAGCTGTGAGAACCCACCTATGTTGTCCACTTGAAGGTGGGTTAATTTCTCCAACAAAATCTAGTCCCCATTGTCTCAATGGTTCTTCTATGAAGACTGGGATCAAAGGCAAGGGAGCGAACCTCTTCTTCTCAACAAAAAGTTGACACTTATGAAAGCTTCCAACGGAATTATATATATCACCAAATAGGGTGGGCCAATAAAACCTTGCCTAGAGGATTTATGTGTAGTATCTTTCCAACTGTAATGTCCACCACATAACTTCGCATGATAATCCTTAATGGTCTCTGTAAATCCATCCTCTATTAAACATAATAATAAAATTCCCACGGGATCCTTCCAATATAATCTACCCTCTATAATCACATATGGTTGTGCTTTGAATTTTAATGCTTTATATTTTGTTCTATCCAAAGATTGACAACAAGTGAAAAAACATAAATAATGGAATATGTGCTTGTACCATTCTGAACATAAAAATTTATATCAGATCTTCATACCTGGGTTTGATTTTTCTTCACCTTCTTCAATTATTTCCTCATTCACAAGTGTTAGCAAGTTGATTCCCAGTGCTTGAAAATTTGTCTCTGTCAACATCTTTGCCAATCCTTGCCCTTCCACCAACATTGTGGGCTTTATGTCCAGGTCATACTCTTGAATCTTGGCTATCCATTTTCCTCTTTTGCCTGCCACATCACTCTGGACTAAGACATCCTTTACTACAACATTTGGCACATAAGCAATGATTTGTGACTGTAGCACATAATTCTTGAAGGCCTTTAGGGATTTTACCAAAGCATATACCTATTTTTCA
Organism: Pinus taeda; assembly: GCA_000404065.3. Lineage (NCBI taxonomy): Eukaryota > Viridiplantae > Streptophyta > Pinopsida > Pinales > Pinaceae > Pinus > Pinus taeda. Next base: position 83,497 of record APFE031751364.1, read on the forward strand.
AGAATATTGTACTTTAATTCAGCATCTCTAAGAATCTTACTAAAGAAAGCAATTGGCTACTCCTTTTCTTCATCATTTTTTTGTAACAAAACAATAGCTATTGAATTAGGTGATGCAAATGAAAAAAAATGAAAAGCCTTTTGATAATCAGGGCTAATTAAAACTAGAGTTGCTTGTAATGCTTCTTTAATCCTAGAGAATGACTCTCTGGCTTCCTTGGTCCAATGCACCTCATTTTCCTTCTTCAACAAATTGGTAATTTCTTTTACAATTTCAACATAATTGGACACATACCTCCTTAGAAAGTTTATTTTTCCCATAAATTTTTGAATGTCTTTCTTACTCATGGGCAGTGGTATTTTCTGCACAAATTGTAGCCTTACTGGATCTATCTTCACTCCATCTATAGAAACAATGTGCCCCAACAGTTTTCCTTCTTCTAGAGCGAAGATAAACTTCTTACGATTCAAAGAAAGCCCAAATTTTATACAATTCTCAAAAGTTTTTTTAAGATGGTCCAGATGCTCCTCATCAGACTTAGAGAAAACAATTATGTCATCCAAATATATCACTACAAACTTATCTCCCACAAATGCAATGTCCATAGCCCTTTGAAATGTTGCACCTGCATTCATCAAACCAAAAGGCATTCAAGCATACATAAAGGTTCCCTAAGGAGTTGTGAATGCAGTATTTTTTTGATCTTCTTTATCAACAACCACCTGGGTATACCCAAAGAATCCATATAGCATTGACATTCTGAATCATCCTATTACCTTCTGTAGCACATGATCCATTTTAGGTAATGGATAGTTATCTTTTAAGGAAGCCCTATTCAGATTTATAAAGTCCACACATAGCCTTATTTCTCCATTTTTCTTCCTTGCAGGCACTGAATTGGCCACTCAGCCAGAGTACCTGAGTGGAGCTATTATCTTGGCATCAAGTATATTTTTGATTTCTTTCCCAATCAATGGTAAAAGCAGAGGGCTTATCTGCTTGAGTTTTTGCTTAAATGGTTTAATCCCTTCTTTCAATGGAATTTTGTGCTGAATAATACTTACATCATATGTTTTAAGATCCTCATAGGACCAAGAAAAAACATCAATATAGTCCCTGAAAAGCTTAATATATCTCTCCTTATAATTAAGTGGAACCCATTAAATAATTTGACTAACCTGGGCTTCTTCTGGGTTCCAATATTGTGATCTTGAATCTGCTCATCCTGTGGAATTTTCTCTGAACTAACAGCTACATCATTGGAGTTAAAAAGTCTTTCAAGAGGGACAAGACCCCTTGGTAAAATATTATATTTCAATTGAATAATTTTTTGATTAACTATGGAATTTTTAAAACCACTTACTTTTGCACCTTCTGTTGCTTCATCTTCATCTTGATCAATCTCTGTGCCCTGAAAATCTTCAATCATAGTCAAGAATTCCTTAATCTACTGATCAACCTCAAAAATATTCCAGTGTTTTATATTATCTGGAACAAAATGCTTATGCCTCATTTCCACCTCATATCTTAGCTTTGGATTTAGAGGAGGCCTAAAAGTACTGGCAGCTACAGCCAAAGAGTCTGCTAATATATTTCCATCTCTTGAATGAACTGTATGTTGAAAGCCTCAAAGAATTTCTCAACCAAATCCCACACTTCATTTCTATATGCCCTAAGCCTAGGGTGTTTTGTTTGACAATGGTTCTTTATTTGCTTGATAATCAGCTCTGAATCTCCAAAAATAGAAATTGACTGGACTCCCATTTGTTTTCTTGTTTGCAGAGAAATGATCAAGGATTCATATTCTACCACATTACTAGTTGCTTCGAACTCCAATTTAAAAGAAAAAGGGATCATATTACCTCCAGGTGTAATTAAAAGGAAACCAGCACATGTCCCTTCTTTAGAATAGGCTCTATCAAAGAAACACTTCCACACCCCTTCTGTTTGCAGCTTTGTATTTACACTGGCTGAAGTAAGCTGCCTTTGGTTATCTTCAACCAACTCTAAATTGTCATGCAGCATGAAGCAAGAAAATCCATCTTTCTCTTGGCTATATACAGGTGAATTACTTGCTTCGTTCTTTGTTATTGTTTTTACAAATCTTGTTTCTCTATACAACCTCCTTTCTTCTCCACCAAAAATTGGTATGATAGCATAAGTAAAATCCAGTTTCAAAACACCACCCAAATTGGCCCCCCATGACTTAGATAGCAACATTCCAAACCTAGCAAGCATATATGCTACGACTACATCCATCACCAAGCTTCTAGCTGGGATCTTGGCTAGTGACACCACCGTATCTTAATGACCCAAAGACACTTGACTTTATTTGAATCAAAAGAATACAGGTCTCTATAAGGTTTAGTAACTTGTAGGTTTAGTTGTTTCATAACTGATAGTGGCATAAGGTTATGTGAAGCTCCTGAATCGAACATACAATTATGCAAGAGGAAATCAAGAATCAATAAATAAATGTAGAAAGGATGTGTTGAATAATATACCTCCTCCACATGTGGACCAAAAACCACTACTGGTTTATCTTCTTATAGATTCACAGTATCATTTATATTCACATTCTGAGATATATTGATAAACTCAGCAAACTCTCTTTGATAAAATGGTCTTTTGACCAACTCTTTGAGGGGCACCTGAATTCTAATCTTTTCTAACTCTTTAGTAAGACTAAACACATGAATATGTTTACTATTCTTTTCATTTTCATCTTCACTTTTCTTCATCACTAAATCTCTTGTGGAATGGAAACAATCCTTTCTAAAGGAATTTTGTCACTTTAATCTTGAGAAGACTCACCTTGAAGTACTTGAGTCTTGCTATTTGTAATTTTCTGTTGCTTTCCTTTGTTTAATTTTTTTGCAGGATGTGGTTCTTGTGGAGTTTCATTATGTAGGGGAGCCGGAACTTGCTACTCACCTTCATTTTCTTGAATTCTAGATCTTTTCCATGATCTCAAGTCATATTTCTTATGTAATTCTACCTGCATAAAATCAGTAAACTGCTTCCAATATTCATCAATGCCATTGTCATCATAAATGGCATCTGTTTTAGTATATTATTCTCCCTCAACACCTAGTTCATCTTCATCTACTACATACAATGTAGAAATATGATCATCATGGTCCTTGGAATGTTCTGGTACTTCATCAAGATCTGCCTTTAAGTAAAGTGGTGCTTGAACCTGATCTTGGTCTTTTCTCTCCTTCTGCAAAATTTGCAGAGGTTGTCTTCTATATTGAGGATTAAATTTTCTATTCTGTGGTGCTTTCCTTTGAGAATTCTTACTCTCCAATTGTAATTTAATCAATTTATCTTGGATAGGCTGTGTCTCTGGTGATTTACCTACAATGACCATATTTGCTTCTATTTCTAAGGCATCAGTTTGGATATGATCAAGTGTTTTGGATCTTTTCTCCCTCAATGTGAATCCAAAATATGATTCAAAAGCCCCTACAAAATTTATTTTTTCACCAACAGGAGGGGGCTTAATCTCCACTGGAAGACTATTGTACAATTTATTGAACCTTCTGATGAACTCAACAACGCTTTCATCAGATTTCTTCTTAATAGCATTAAACTTTGTGAGTGAATACCCATGGTCTCTTTTCTCTCCCCTTCTCTAGGTGAACAAGTGCTCCATCTCTTTCCATGTAGGAATAGAGTTATTAGGAAGCCCTTTAAACCACTTTCTTGCTTCTCCATCCAAGGATTGCACAAAAAGTCTTAAAACCACATCTAAGTGTTCAACATTGAGATTTTCTGCAAAATTACAAAACACTGCTATATGCTTCTTTGTTGTTTGTTCATCCTCCCCTCAAAAACAAGGAATAATCTTGAATTATTCTTGAGGCGTTTGATTCAATTGTTGTGGCAGCCAAATAGGTGCATACCTATTCAACAAGAATGCAGGTGTTGCCATGTTTTCTCCTAAAATCACTGAACCTTGAGTACTAGCAGAGGTAGAACCTGACTGAGAAGTAAATAGAGTATGAAATGGTGGCAATGTAGTTATAGGTTCAGGTTGAATAACTATAGTAGATATTGAGAAAGAAACAGACTCTAAAGACTATTCTTGAAAGTTGGGTTCTTGAAATGAAATGGAGGTAAAAGGTAGCTCTTGGTCAGATAAAGGTGAATGTTTGGATGAAAGATGTGTTGAAATGCTGCCAAGTGCATACAGTGTAGGAATTGGTGTAACTGGATTTTTTGGCCTTCCAACCCTCTTGGAAACTAGTCTCTCAAGGTCTGGAAGGGCTTGAACCTTTTGTTGTGAGGTATCTGACCTCATGTGAAGTCTCTTTGAAGCTAGAGTTATTTATTTCTATTCAATACAGCCAAATATTTCCTCCTCACTAAACAACTAGAGGAAAATATTAAAAACCCAAGTAAAAGTGTTCTTAACTTCTCTCCCTGGCAACGACACCAATTAATGTTGTCCCTTAAGAAACCAATTTCTTGGTTGTGTAGAAATTGTGCTTAAGACATTAATGTTTATTATTCATGTCACTTATTTGTATGGTGTACTCAAATGAAGGACTTGAAAGACCTGGCTCTTAACCCTTAATACTTTGCTGATATGAAAATATTAGAATGCTATATGATGTTGGATATAAATGTTGAGTGAAGAATGCTTTGAAAGGTTAGAGGCAATATGCTATTTTTCACAAAAATTATTATCTGTAACACTTTGAGAAGTTAGAGACAATATGTTGTTTTTCACAGAAACTATTATCTGTAACTTAGAAGAAATGTAGAAGTAGGGGTTTTAAGTATAGGAGTACTCTTTTAAGGAATTTTAACTTCATTCACATAAGTAAACAAAGACCTGCAACTTCATTACTATACTTAAAGAAAAGAAGACATATGATGACACGTAACAGAGAAGTTACAAAATCATATCCAACAACGTGTGGAAAACTTCTGATTATTTCATTAATCAACAGTTTATCAACAATACAGTGGCCTAGTCTCCAGTTTCTTCAAAATTCGAATCCTTTTTCTATAATTTTCCCTCTATTTATACATCATGGGACAGTTGGTAAACACCAAAACTATCAAACTGCTTAATTATCTCCTAACTGTCTAAGGTAAAAGTCATTACAAAATATTACATTGGAGGGTAAAAGACACCTCATTCTTCTCAAGAAAACAAAATAACAAGAAGTAACATAAATTATAAGTTGATGGTTGTTCGTTGTTCAAATTTGTGGCTTGACCACTTATGAAGTTTCTATGTAGTTGTTCTGATAATAGCTAGATTGTTTTGACATGAAAAACTGCATCTTTACAAAACTCCATGAGTGGACATGTGGTTATGGGTGCACGTATACATCAGAAGTGTTCTGATTGGTAGAAGCACAAAGAAACCCAACCAATCACCGTTCCTTTGAATTTTCGATCATTCGCCTCTAATTTTAGTTATTCTACTAAAATAACAGAATTGGTTAATTTACGTCGAATATGGAAAACCTTCAACTACCACGGAACTGAAAGGAAACAAAGCTATGGTTCATAATCTTATCACATTTTCCTTTTCCACAAACCTTTACCTTCCACACAGACCTGATAGGAAACGAAACTGCAGTTCAAAGACTTCTCGGGTTCAAAATTTATAATATAACCCATGCACTTTTTGATGCGATATCCATCAAATCTCGTCCCTTCTTGATGAGTGATTGTGATTTATCTAGAATGCAATGGATTAAACCACATTCTATAAACCATCGTGTCTATTTTTTGAATTAAACCTCGTCCTTATTAACCACGCGATTACCGTTAGATTTGTTGCCTGTCAAGCGAACATCTCAGATCTTTTCCTGGGTTTCTCATGTTCGAAAGCCATCAATAACATAGAGTAAATCATTTATTTCAAATTTCCGCATTCTCTTTTATTTCCTATTATAACATAATATTTGTTTTTTTTGCGAAAAAATTGAAAATAAAATTAAAATGAAAATGGATGCTACAACAGGGAGTACAGGGACAGTGACAAAATGTTGTGTGATAGATGCCCCCTAAAGCGTGAAGGCCAAACTAGAGTGAGAGATGTAATTATTTATGAATTAGTGCGGCGATCTGTACTCTGCGATTGGAAAACTTGCAAGAAAGTATAGATACACATACATAACTGAGAACTCTGTCAAATGATACATGAATCGTGGCATGGATGCATCCATCCAGAGAATGGTCATGTAAATGGATCCAGGTATGGGCCCAGCTATCCATCAAAGAGGACCATAATGAAACCACTGTATGGTCATAGCAATCCAATAAAGAGAAGGATCGCATATGATAACTCATGGTATGGTCGCAACCATCCATATGAAAGAGACATGCATATCAACATAACCATGTCACATCACTTCGCAACTTGGACTTTTGGGATCTGAGTCCAGGGTCTTGCGCTCCAACATGACCCGATCAAAGTACAAATTCTAACATCCGAATAGATGTGTTGACATCCAACATGCTAGAAATTCGCCTAATTACCAGTCAATGATGTAAACTGTTAACAAGCGCAAGAGAAACCACCAATAATCACAATGGTCCTCAGGGTACTATTAGCAAAATTCACAAAATATGAACAGAGGAACTAAAGTTGAACACCCGTGAAATCACTCGATCGAAAGCCAATGATGTGAACTTATTGCCGAGTGCGAAGAACTTGTGATTAGGGAATGCAAGCTCTAAGGTATTGGAAGGGAGTCTCTCGGTCAACTTCCTAGATAATGAGCTGAAGTTGATGGGAAACAACCATTTTGAAGGAGGGCCATAATGTTTCCCACATCATCGACATGAGACGAAAGGATGCAAAATGATTTTGGATGATACAAAGAATTAGAGGTAAATGTTACTGCAGAAGGACAACTCTTGAACATATCAGGGACACAATTGGAAGTTTGGAAGCTTTTGGATCCATAGGATCGGTGGTCATGATGACGTGGCAGAGATCAAATGGAAGGCAAAAATGAATGGCTTAACCCAGGAAGGTCAATGATACAAAGGAGGATATCCCAACTCGACACAAAGCAAAAAGTGCCATGTTCAAGAGTGAGTTTCTGACACAACTGATTAGATTTCCAAATTTTCCCCCACCATTTCTGGCAGGTACCCAAATTATTTTTTAGTTGCAAGCTTGAAGGGGATAGCATATGCTTGCACTGTAAGTTCATCCTTCGAATGAATTCGACCTAGTAAATTTAACAAGCCATAGGAAGGAGAAGCTCATGTTCGTCATGGTGACAAATCCGATGTCATTTAATATTTTAACGAGTCCGACAAAGGTGTAACTCAGTATATTTTTCATGTTTAGAGAGTTTGAAAAAGACACAGAAAAGAAAACTCCATGTGGTCCCTTTTCATACATTTGTGTCTCTCGAGCTCAAAAAGGTAGAAAAAATACTTGAGAGAACTGCTTGACCATTTCAGTCAAGGAGTACATTTTTTGTAAATAGTGCCTCCTAGCCTGAAAAAGGGGTAAACTTATACTGGGTGCATGAAATTTTTCATCTGTTAGTGAGTTCAAAACCATAAGGGCTTGGCCATATTTTTTCTTTTAAAGGGTCAGAAAAGAGCTTGAAAGCAGACCCCCCATTTTATTCTCTTTTATGAGTCAAAAGGGAAAAATACTCAGCAATATTTTCATATGAGTTTAACGAGTCGAGAAAAGAGTTGAAACGTGACTCATCATCATTGTTGAACATCCATCATCTGCTGCTACACAAAAAAGGTAAAGTGTATTATCTAGTTCTTGAGGCAAAATAGTGTTGGCATTATGGCACTGGTTTGGCTCGATGACATAAGTGTTGTCCTTGATGGTAATTCACTCAAGTAGCAGATCACAAGTTCAGGCTCTCAAAATGGCAGAAAATGGTAGGTGCACAGGTTCCTGATCTCAAAGATGCAGTCATCAACAGGTTCCACAGATGCGCCGTTTGGAAGTTGCAGACAGGTTCGCAAGAGTACCGTTCAAAAGATGCGGACCCCCAGTTCACACACTTTCATGCATAGAAAAGTGCACGTAGGTGGGAAATATTACGAGTGGTCCATGGTATTTAGTCCGATGCTTTTGAACCTATGGTTTGGTCTGTGGTTTTTGCATCTAAAGTTTTGAACCCCGGTTTGGATCCCTTGTATTGGGTTTCTATGGTTTTGGTCCATGGTTTGTGTATAAAAAGGAAAGGAGATTATTTGGCTGGGCACTCATGTGTTGAACAGCTTAAGAGCAAGATCTGAAATTCTGGTGATCGATTGGTGAATAATAGCTGGAATTGAATTAAGGAGAATCCTGAGCATTATAGGGTGAATCTACTGATAAGACGAGATCTCCTTGGCGCATGATCAGATCTGTGAATCTAACAGTCTGGGATATAGTTGAGGACTGATAAAGTGTCTATACCCGGAGGTCCGTAGGCAAGATACAACACAGGGGCGGAGGTGCGCAGTCCAGAAGACAGATCTGGTGCGGAGGTGTGCAGTCCAGTTGGCAGCACAGGTGCGAAGGTGCGCAGTCCACTTGACAGCGCAAGTACGGAGATGCACAGAACATAAGACACAACAGTGCGGAGGTGCGTAGAACAAAAGATGCAGCAGGTGTGAAGGTGCGTAGAAGATAAGATAGAGCAGGTGCGAAACTGCATAGGCTCGACACAACAGAAGTGCAGATATTCGCAGGTTTCTATTGGTGAAGTTGCAAACTTTTTTTTTTGAAATATTTTTAGTTGCCTTTACTTATTACTGCTGAGTTCAGGGTTCTGAATTTGTGTATGGTTGCTGTGTATTGAGAAGTTATTGACTCGGTATTTGTACAAGGAAGTTGGGTGATTTCATATCTATTTGATGTTTGATTGATATTCATGGATCCAGTCTAAAAATTTATGAAACGAGGTCCTTGGAAGAAAAGAGAAGGTTGTAGCCTTCTGCAGGTTGAAGCCTGCATGCTGGTATAAGACTGCACCAGTACAAAATCATTGTAAAAGAAGGTTCTAATTGAAAGAAGATAGAGACATATTGCAGCAGGTGGTTTTAACCCACATTGGGTTTCCACCTTATATCTTGTGTCCTTTGGCGTGATTGTTGCTCTATTTTTTTGTTGTTCCTGTTTGCAATAGTTCTAATGATCCACATATGAAGAATATATTAAATTATAAGGTATAAGAAAGTTTCATCTGCATAAATTGAAAAGAGTTTGATAATACTAATTCAGCCCCCCTCTCAGTATTATTTTCAACATTTGGTATCAGAGTAGGTCCTTCAAGAAAAGCTTGATCGCTTGAAGGAAGATGTATCACCATGAGCAACTACAAAAAGGAAGCATCTATTAGGCCACCGATTTTTGATTGGAGCAACTTCGTCTATTGGAAGGTAAGAATCACTGCCTATCTTCAATCTCTTGATATAGAAGTATGGGATATTGTGGAAACAGGATACAGATTTCCATCAGCAACTCCTACAGACACAGCTGGTAAGAAGCAGTATGAAACAAATGAAAAAGTGGTCAATACTCTATTAGGAAGTCTATCTTAATCAAAATTCGTCAAGGTTATGCATCTCAAAAGCACAAAGGAAATATGGGACAAGATCGTTCTAAGCTATGAAGGAGATGAGTAGGTAAAACGAGCAAAATTACAAACTCTTAGAATTCAGTATGAAAGTCTTAGAATGCATAATGATGAAAGTGTGGCTAGCTATTTCCTACGTATAGATGAGAACGTAAATTGTATGAAAAACTTGGGTGAAGAAATAAAACAAGTTGTTGTTGTTGAGAAAGTTCTAAGATCTTTGTCTCCTAAGTTTGATTCAAAAGTTTCTACCATAGAAGAAAAGGAGAATCTAAAGAATCTTACCATGTCACAATTACACAGAATTCTAACTTCTTACGAAATGAGAAAAGGAGGACCATCAGACAGAAGAGAAGCTGCATTCAAAGCTTTAAGAAAGGGAGATTACTATGAGCTAGGACATATGTCAGAATAAGAGGACGAATCAAATTTTGTCAAAAATCTTCAATGGGGAACTGGAAGATTTAGAGGTAAGCTGCCTTTCAAATGCTTTGCTTGTGGAAGGGTCGGTCATTATGCTGCAAAATGTCCACATAAAGATAAAATAGACAAAGGTAAGGAACCTGTTAGATGGAACAGAAGACAGAATAAGAAGAGCTATTACACGCATGAAGACAGTGATGGATTGTCAAATAGTGATGAAAATGAACAAGGAAATGATAATAGACTTTTGATGGCTTTTGAAGATGATGAATTCTTGGATGCTATAAATGAAGAAGGTCTTTATGAAGAAATTTCTAAACTTAAAGTTTGTTTAGAGGAAAAGAACATGATTATAGATACTCTAACATTCCAACTTGCTGAAAAAGGTAAACACAATGAAGGGTTAGAATGTGAAATTGTGGGACTTAGAAAACAAATTGAGAAAACAAAAGCCCTTAATCTCAGATTTTCTAAAGGGTCTGAAACTCTAGATGAGATTATCAAAGTGCAGCGTTCACCTCTAATCAAGATTGGTCTCGGATATTCCGAAGAAGCATATCAAGCTCAGAAGCAAGCGCAAAAGCCATCCACCTCCAAAAGTTATCTTGATGTAGCAAGGAGAAGTGAACAAGTTCACAGTCGAAAGCAAAAGTATAATGCAGATCACCAGGGAAATCAAGGACAATTTGCTTCAAGAATGATTAAACATTATCAAGTAAATCAGAAGAAATCCACGTCAAGAATGAACGGAAGCCTCAACCAACCACAGGTAAATTCTCAATTTGGCTCAAGAATGGATAGAAACTACAATCATATGGTTGGTAGATTTGATAATCGCAGGAATTTATTCAATGGCCAATGTTTCTCTTGTCATAAATTTGTTCATAGAGCTGCTCAATGTGTTTCCTATAAGATCATCGTGACTATGGAAGCTCAGAAACAAAGGAGTATGATAGGAATCATGAAGAGAACCTACAATAACTTCTCTGCTATTGAAAATGAAATAGAATGTTCTATCTATAACAACTTTGGTCATGAAGACTCTAAATGGAGAAGCAGGTTTCGACAAACAACTCAGAAGGAGCAAGCTTCATTGAGTTCCAAAAAAAGGAAAGGAAAGAAACACAATCAGAAATATGTGGGATAGCCTTATATGCAGAAGGACAGGAAAATCAATGGTACATCAATAGTGGAAGCTCGAAACATATGACAGGTAATAAAGAAAAACTCCAGTCATATAGTGCCTTAGAAAAGGAAAAGAAGGTTTCATTTGGAAATGACACCCCTGCATTCATAAAAGGTAAAGGCTTTGTTCATTTGAAAGAAAAGGTCAAGGTTGGAAATGTTATGTATGTTGATGGCTTAAAACATAATCTATTGAGTGTCAGTCAGATGTGTGATCAAGGAATTGAGGTAATATTTCGATCAAATGGATGTATTGTTCGTGAGCTTGATACAGGAAAAATTGTGATCAGAGGCATAACAACTCCAAATAACTTATACGTACTCAAGGGAGAACAACAACAATGCTATTTAAGCAAGAATGATGAACACTGGCTATGGCACAGAAGACTGGGGCATCTTAGCTTCTCTCAGATTAGGAAAGCATGCAATATCAGGTAGTTCGTGATCTTCCTGACATCAGAATTCCAGATAATACAATATGTAAATCATGCCAATTTTGTAAGCAAAATAGAACTAATTTCCCTGAGAAGGAAGGATTAGCTAGCAGGCCACTTGAACTTGTTCACACTGATATATGTGGTCCAACTAGGAAGAGGTCACCTCGAGGAGAAGAGTATTTCATATTGTTCATTGACGACTTTTCAAGGATGTGTTGGATAGGACTCATGAAGTATAAAGATGAATCCTTCGAAAAGTTCAAGTCATTCAAAGCTTTGGTTGAAAACGAATCAGTCGTAGAATCAAATGCCTTAGATCTGATCGAGGAGGGAAATTCACCTCAGATGAATTTTTCAATTTTTGTGAAGAACATGGAATAATAAGGGAATTTTCTGCTGCAAGGACTCCTCAGCAAAATGAAGTAGTGGAAAGGATGAACAGAAACAATTTAACAAATGGCTCGTGCTATGCTTGATGAGTCTGGAACTCCCACAACCTTCTGGGGTGAAGCTACATTTGTCGTTGTTACTATTCTCAATAAGACAAACGTCCAGGTAAACAACACTCAGACTCTTCATGAATTGTGGTACGGTAAGAATACTTCAAAGTTTTTGGAAGCAAATTCTACATTAAAAGGACTGATGAAAATCTTGGCAAGTTTGAACCTAGAGCAGATGAAGGCATTTTACTTGGCTACTCTCCCCACAGGAAAGGTTACAAATGTTACAATAAAAGACTTGGTAAAATTGTTGAAAGCATTGATGTAGTGGTTGATGAAGAAGGAAACACTCCTAGGCAGGTAAAATTTGAAGATTTCGAAGATGGTGAAGACTATCTGTTAACATCAAATCAGATTCATGATGAAGAAGAAACCCATGATGCACCAGAAGAATAGATAAGGATAGAAGAAAATACTCCATCCAGATACGTTCAGAAGAATCATCCAAAATCTCAAATTTTGGGGAAAAAAGAGGTAGGTGTACAAACAAGAAGAACCATTTCAGAAGCTTCAAGCTATCTAGCTTTTCTCTCCTCCACTGAACCACAAAATATAAGAGACGCTTGCAAAGATGAATGCTAGGTCAAGGCCATGGAGGAAGAACTCGAGCAGATTGAAAAAAATAACACTTGGGAGTTGGTTCCTAGACAAAAATATAAGAATGTCATAGGGACAAAATGGATTTTCAAAAATGAGCTAAATGAAAATGGGGATGTGGTTAGAAACAAAGAAAGACTTGTTTGTAAAGGATATGCGCAACAAGAAGGCATAGACTTTGAAGAAACTTTTTCTCCAGTTGCCAAACTTGAGGTTATAAGAATGTTCCTTGCTCTCTCTAGCTTTTAGAAGTTCAAATTATTTCAAATGGACATGAAATCTGCCTTTCTGAATGGAGACTTAAATGAAGAAGTATATATTGAACAACTAGATGGGTTTATTCTTGGAAATGATCCAAAACTTGAATGCAGACTAAAAAAGGCTCTCTATGGCCTTAAACAGGCTCCAAGAGCGTGGTATTATCAGTTGGATAAGTACCTTCATCAACAAGGTTTTATAAAAGGATCAACTGATAGTAATCTATATATAAAAGTTGACAATGATAAATTGTTGATACTTGTTGTGTATGTTGATGATATCATCTTTGGTAGCAATGAAGAAGACATGAGTCAAAATTTTGCCTTGGTGATGCAGAAAGAGTTTGAAATGTCAATGCTTGGTGGGCTCACATATTTTCTTGGTTTACAAGTCCAGCAAAGAAAGACGGAAATTTTCTATCACAAACCAAATATCTCAAGCATATCTTGAAGAAATATGGGATGGAAGATTTGAAACCAGTATGTACCCCTATGGTGATAGGATGCAGCCCCAGCGCAAATGATGAATCGGTAGCAGTACATCAACCAACTTATAGATCCATGATTGGTGGTTTTCTCTATGTAACAGGTACCCGACCAGACCTTATGCATGCAGTGGGAATAGTTGGAAGGTTTCAGGTGAATCTAAAGGAAACTCATCTTTAGGAAATTAAGAGAATTTTCAAGTATCTTCAAGGAACTCAAAACTATGGCTTATGGTATCCTAGAGGTACAGATCTCACACTTCATGCATACACATATGCGGATTGGGCAAGAAGTGTGGATGACAGGAAAAGCACTAGTGGTGGTGCATTCTTCATGGATCCTAGATTAGTATCTTGGTTCAGCAAGAAACAAAGCTCTATTGTGTTATCTACAGCTGAAGCAGAATATGTAGTTGCGGCATCTTGTTGCACACAACTCCTTTGGATGATGCCAACATTGCAAGATCTTCAAATCACTTGTACTCCACCTATCTCCATTTTTTGTGACAATACAAGTGCAATCAGTATTTCAAAGAATCTTTTCATGCATTCAAAGACTAAGCACATACCAATCAAGTATCATTTTCTCCGAGAACAAGTGCTTGAACAAAAGGTCAAATTGGAGTATGTTCCCTCTAAGGAACAAATTGCTGATATTCTCACCAAACCACTACCCAGGGAAACCTTTGAATACCTCAGACTAAAGCTGGGGGTAGTTGATGCATCATCTTGTTGTTGAATCTTGTCTATTTCAGAGATTGTTGTACACAAGGTTAAAATGGGGTATACGCGTACATACATTGGTTTATGTGGGCACAGTCGACTTGAAGAAAAACAAGGCTAAGAAGAGTCCAATATGGGTCTGTCAGAGACCATCTCGCATAGGTTCAGGGCGAGCATATATTCTTCTAATAATACATTGTTGGCATTATCATAACAAGATCTTGGTTCAATTCTTCAGTTGGTTTGATGTTAGGGGGAGCTTGGACAGTAGCAGAGTAGCGATTTCAGCATGTACTCAGGGGGAGCATAACCCTTTTCCCTTGATGTCAAAGGGGGAGGAAAGACCTTGAGTGACTTTGGGTTGCCATCAAGTCCAAAGGAGGAGATTTTTGGCATTGTGACACAAGTTTGGCATAGTTTTGGCTTGATGACATAAGTGTTGTCCTTGATGGCAACTCACTCAAATAGTAGATCACAAGTTCGGGCTCTCAATATAGTAGAAAATGAGATACCCACAGGTTCCTGTTCACAAAGCTGCGGTCATCGGCAGGTTCCACAGGTGTGCCATTCAAAAGGTGCGGACATGTTTGCAGGTGTACATAACAAAAAGTGTGGACGTAAAGTACACACACTTTCATGCAGAGAAAAATGCGCGCACGTGGGTTGGTCCATGGTATTTAGTCCGATATTTTTGATCCTATGGTTTTGGTCCGTGGTTTTTGCATCTAAAGTGCTGAACCCAGGTTTTGGGTCCCTAGTATTGGATCTCTATGGTTTTGGACCATGGTTTGAGAAAGGCCTATACTATAAAAAGGAAAGGAGATCATTTGGTTGTACATAGATGTGTTGAATATCTTAAGAAGAGCAAGATCTGAAATTCTGGTGATCGGTTGGTAGTTGGACCTGAATCAAGGAGAAACTTGAGCATTACAAGACAGATCTACTGATGGTTCAAGATCTCTTTGGCACATGATCAGATCTTGAATTTGATAGCCTTGGGTATAACTAAAATCTGATAAATTATCTATACCCAGAGGTCTGCACGCTAGACACAATGCAGGTGTGGAGGTCCGCAGGGTCGACACAACGCAGGTGCGGCGGTCCGCAAGCTAGATATGGTGTAGGTGCAGAGGTCCACAGGTTCGAGAACAGTGCAGATGCAGAGACCCGCAGGCTCCACATAGTGGAGGTGCGGATATCTGCAGGTTTCTGTTGGTGAAGTTGCAGACTTTTCTTAAAATATGTTTTAGCTTCTTTTGTCTATTACTGCAGTGTTTAGGATTTTGAACTGGTGTCTGGTCGCTGTGTGCCGAGAAATTATTGTTTCAGTATTTGTACAAGGAGGTTGGTTGATTGCAGATCTATTTGATGCTTGATAAATACTCATGGATCTAGTCTGAAAATTTATGAAACGTGGTCCCTAGAAGAAAGAGAAGGTTGTTGCCTTCTGTAGGTCGGCACCTACGTACTAGTACCTCAGCTAGTATAAGAGATAAGGGGGTTGTAGCTCCCTTCCAGGAGAGTCTGGAGAATGAGAGAAGGTTGTAGCCGTCTACAGGTTGAAGCTTGCGTGCTGGTATAAGACTACACCAGTATAGAATCATTGTAAAAAGAAGTTTCTAATTGAAAGAAGATAGAGACATATTGCAGAGGTGGTTTTCTTTGGTGCGATTGTCTGCTCTATTTTTCCTGTTCTTGTTTATTGTTATGTGGTTCTGACACACATATTAATGATCAACATCTGAAGAATAAATTAAATTATAAGTCTGAAAAGTATATGCAAGTTTCATTAGTCAGATCTGCAAATGGTTCTATAAATTGAAAAAGAATTTGATAATACTGATTCACCCCCCCTCTCAGTGTTATTTTCAACAATGATGTCGTGTCACTGGAATCCAATGAAGAAAGAAATTGAAGGGTGGTTAGATAGAAGGATTCACGAGTTCAAAGTGCAGGAAAACAGGAATTTAGGAGTATCAAAGGAACAATGATTGGAACGTTACTTATATACCGATATCCATGAAAAAAAAATTGTATCCTTACCCTCTGAGTTGTATGAGTGGATTGCGAAGCTAACAAATAGTCAGGGAAGGTGTAGGCTCGATAAACCAATTGTGTGGACTCTAGAATTAGTCATGAAATTTAGACTATTGTGGCTATTGGTTGTGCAATATGTGCACTGGGTAGGTTAAAAGGTAGCTTTGAGGCTTAAGGGAGATGTCTGAATTTCTCAAGGCCAAATGGCTAGGCTCACAGGAGGAAAATTGGGTGGCATAAGGGCAAGAAATGGCTGTGAGGAAAGCAAGAGGGGTTTCAAGATGCCAGAGGAATTGATTTGAGGTTTGTGCTGCAAACTTAGGTCAAAATGTAGATAAAACCTGCTAGGGTTGGAATATACAGGGTTGAGATGGAAGAGTTCGATACTTGGATGGAGAAAATGACTATAGGGGAAGAGGAAATGTTGCATACCTAGACAAAAAATGTGGTCGCCTTGGTCGCAAATCTCCCTCGTCTCTCGTGTGACCCAAGAACCATTATGAAATGAGTCTTGGGTGACCAGGTATCAATAGTTCTCGTCGCACGTGTAGGGGTCACATGGATCGAAAGTCCTAGAGTAGGGAAGGGGTATGACCTTGCGACCTTTGAAGATCACTAGGTTGTAGGGGTTGTGTGTCTGTGGCGGATGAATTTTACAGCCTATGTGACCTTGCAACCCAACAACCTAATTGGTCACACACTCACATAGGTCACAAGGGTCACAATTTTTAGAGATATGACCTATGTGACCTATGCAACTTGGGCTGGTTGGGTCACATGAGTCGCACTAGTCGCAGGCAAAGGAAATGTTGCATTATGTGGCTCCAACTATATGACTTGAACCAGATTGTGACTTATCTTGGCTTGGAAGGAAACATTGGGTTCTTATGACACCTTTCTGGTCTCTCAAGCTCTTAAACAGGCTCTTAGGATGAGGAAAGCTCTTGAAAGCTAAAAGGGGCTCCTAAGTTTTGAAGGGCTTGAAATTTTAGAGGGGTTGTTGTAGTGGCTATAGAAATTGGCGATTCACTGGGAGAACTCCATGATATTGAGATGTCTTGTGGAAAGGGGACCTCAATGAGTGTTGTTTCATAGAGTTGTGGGTCCCTCTGATATTACCTGGGTCTCTTCTTTACATTATTCGTCTATCCCCAATCTGCAAAATCTTGGCATTTAACACATGGAATATGACATCACTTCTTGCTAGTCTCAGAAGGGAAAACAAGTTGAAGTAATGATATAAGATTTAAGTATTTTCAGTATAATAGTCACGGTGCTCTAGTGTTGCTCTGCTACTAGCAAGCCTGAATAGTACCCCGGCAGAGACACTACCTAGAAATCAGAAATCGTTCTCCACTACCAGCGAGCCTAATTAGTACCCAAACAGAGTCATTGCTTCACCTCTTTTTGCAGGAAACCTTTTTGAGTCCTTTAGCCCTTATTAATTAATGGATGTGATCATTGGAACTTATTTTTCTATGCTTATGGCACTAATTTGAGGTGGTTATGTAAGCATGGCCAGACAAGCTATCCTGACTTGCTTGGCTTGCAAAGAGGTTGCTTCTTGTTTCTGAGAGACCTTATT
Source organism: Pinus taeda (assembly GCA_000404065.3). Classification (NCBI taxonomy): domain Eukaryota; kingdom Viridiplantae; phylum Streptophyta; class Pinopsida; order Pinales; family Pinaceae; genus Pinus; species Pinus taeda. The sequence continues at coordinate 101,304 of APFE031751364.1, forward strand.
GTTTTCTTGAAATGTTTTTGTTCTAAGAAAGGTTTCTTTAGCTTACCTTCATTCTCAAAAAAATGCATGAGCTCGAACAAAGAAAAATTCATTCCAAGTATGCAGCTAGGATAAGCCGATGTGAGCAAAAGGGACCGTGTGTGCCATCAAGTTCGCTACTAATGTCAATTTTGAACACTTTGTTTTGGTCGTGACTTAATTAATCAACATACTCTTCCGCAGAGCACCCGCATGAGCCAAAGTGTAGGTTTGTTCCAACCTCCAGTTGACATCCCAAGATTTTGTTTCAAAGAAAACAAAACTCAATTTGTGCTTGAAAAAAAAACTAACTAGAAAGGAAAACAAAAGGGAACTATAGTACAGGGTGGGACTAGCAACCTCGAGGGTTGCTAGGTGAGGTAGAATTTTATGTTTTGGTCATTCACAGGAAGGGTTTCAACTCGCCATCCTAGGGTTTGCAACTTATCAGTGTGCTCACCAATTTTTTCATTGACTTGGAAAGGGCCAATCCATAAGGCTTGGAACATGGTGTGTGTTGGCATGATGGGCCCTGACCCAGGTTCAGCATTAAGCAGGCAAGAAATTCCCTACACTACTGGCCCTTTCAGCATCAATCCACAGAGCGCGGACTGAAGTCTCACCCGAAGTAGTATGGGGGGGGGGTGTAGGAACCCTGTTTCCACACCTTGAGATGGTTGTGATGTTAGTTATTTTCCCTAACCTTCCATCGCACAAATCGATAAGCCCTTTAGGTCCTATCAAAGTATTTCCCTTATTCTTCCTTGAAGCCTCCGTGAAAGCCTCCGACTATCCTTCGCTGACCCTAAAGAGATGGATCAGGAACTTATGCACCTTTGTAATTACTGTTACTTCTGTATCTACTCATATTTTGTTAAGTATTGGTTATTTTAACATGCATTATGGTTATCTTCATGTAAATAGAATTCCTACTTGCGTTCCTACGACAAAGTAAAATATATAGATTCATGCATCAATATAACATTACTTCATACTCTAGTATTCAACATAACATAATTGTAACATTCATAATAGACGTAAAATATTGCATACACAGATAATTGTAGAATATTCCTCTTTATTAATAATCCATATTTCTAGTACAAAATCTGACTGCCCTGTGCACACAGTTGTAGGGGTCCGCGCACTCAGCTCTGGACTTCTACCCTAGGCCTCTGCACACTTAGCTGTAGAGAATCTTCCTATGCTAAGACTCTTAACTCTCATAGACCCATGCATAAAACATAACAAGACTCAATTGAAAATCCTTAGGCTCTTCTAAGACTCCCTTTTTATACAATCCCATGGTCTACAGACCATGGGTAGATATTTAAAGCTAAAATGAGTTATACAAAAGAAGGGTAGAAAACCCTTAGTAACTCTTTATAGCATCATGCTTGGTGGCCACAAAATGTGGATACTTTACACAAAACTTGGGCTTTTAGCCCCAAAACATGGGTTTCTAACCCAAAATTGACCCTAGGTGACTTGTTCCCAACATGCCCCCAACAGCAATTTGGTGACTCGCTCTCGAGTCACTCTACTGGCATGAAGATCTTGTTATGAAGACCTCCTAGATCCACCTGTAGCACTGCAACTTCGGTGTTGCACTGTGTTGTTGCTTACTTCATCTGGTCGACTAGCTGCTCTGTCATTGGCTCTGCACCATCTAACGGTACCTTCTGCTGCATTCCCTGTAGACTAGCCAGTTTTCCTTCGATGGTGGTTGTGAGTGCATAGGCTTCATCAAGCCAAGGCCCTATTTTGGCCTTAAGGATGTGCTCTTTGTGCTACGTTGCATCAACTTTCTCCTTTAGCACCTTTTTCTCATGCCATTTTTCTAGCCTCTGTGTAAGGGGGATGGTGTGCGTCGTTGCTTTAACTTCATCATATCTCTTCCTAATCGAGGTGGATATTGGTGGCCACCCACCAAGTCCACTTTGACCCCCACGATTGTTTCTTTCAGCTTTTGAGTTTCCTTAATTATAGCACAGTTTACTATTTTTAGTAGTTTTTCAGGTCCTAAACATCTGAAGCCATTTTGAGGCCCTAAATGACATTTTTTGGAAAATGTGGGAGCAACATGGGTCCATGGAGAGATGTTTCTCTTCCCAAAGTTGTAGTTCTCAAATATATCTTTCTAACGAGATATTGTATCATCAAATGGAGATCGTATGCCAAAGTTATGACCCCGAGAAGTTGATGTACCAATTTACCCAAACAGGGCCCACAGTTTGGCGTTTCATCTTATAGGGTTAGGTTTTTGGATGTTTAGGGTTGTCCATTATTTCTCAACAATAAATAGGCCTTCGAGCCTCATTGTAACACAGTTCAAAGGCATGTAGCCACCACATCTCTTCTTAGAGATAAGCTATCATTGCCCTAGCTATTTATTTCCATTTTCTGTTTGTAAGCATATCTCAGTATTTTACATTAATGAAATGAAGTATTATTTCCACTGCATCTTTGTGTTTATGGTTAACTCTATAATTTGTTGTGTTCCTGTTTAAATCTGGATTAGTGGTTCTAGAGTGGTCTGCTTTTTCTCTATTTTTCTTTGCATGTCCCCAAAGAGGTTGGGATATAAGGAGTTAGGGCTTGAACTGGTTGAACCTTTGCAAGACCAACCTTGCAAAACCTGACGGCCTCCCATGGCGGATGAGAAGAAAGACAAGGGTGCAGGAGATCCTATCAAAATCTTGCTTGAAGAAGCCCTCTAGCGACAAAGGAACACGATGAGGGACAACTTTGCCCAGATCCTTCAGTGGCTACCTAGGGATGACACATTGGCTTCCCACAGCTACTCTAGGAACGCCACACCATTTAAGGTATAAGCTAATTTTGAAATCCCCATATTCGAGGGTCAAATAGACACAAATGTCTTTGATGAATGGTTAAAGTTGCTACAGGGTTATCTTTTTGTTCATGATTTTTCCAGTCGAGAAAATATTATTTTCACTCTTCTCAAAGCAGCCCCCCACGTCAAGGATTTGTGTGGAACCTACTACGAGCAGAAAGATGAAAGTACCGGCTCACTATTTTTAGCTCCACCCACCTAGAATTCATTCTGTGATGCAATCAAGGAGCAGTACTACCCTTTCGGAAGCTATGAGGATAAATACATGAAGTGGACCACCCTATGGTAGGGAAGGGACCAAGACATGCTAGAGTTTACCAATATTTTCCATACCCTTTGCACACAGTTGGGAATCAAGGATTCAGAGCAGCATTTGATACTCAAATATCGTGGTTTCCTGCACAAGTACATCCAAAAAATAAATAAAATTCCTAAACATCTCCTCGCTCGACACGGCATACTGATATGCCATCAAGGTTGAGAAAAAGTTTAAATAGAAGAAGCGAGACTTTGGATCTGTAAATCTGAAGCAAGGGAAATGTGCCCTCAAACCACAAAACAAAGGACAAAGCCAAGGTAGGGTGGCCCAAGATAACCCACCAAAGCTGCAAGTAGAGAACAGTGCCGCAAAGCTGAAAAAGGACATTAGAAAATGGTGTGAGTTCCATAAGAGCTCCACTCACAACACAAGTGAGTGTTGGGCCAAGCAGTCACTAGTGGCTGAGCTAGAGGTTTCATAATCAGATGCATGTTTCGACTCTGAGTTAGAACCTGACAAGGGAAATGATAAAGGGAAGAAGATTATTGATGCGGATCCCAACGCCACCGTTGCCACCATGAAGATACAGAAGGAGGAACCCGAAGATCCAGAGGAGGAGGAGTGTCTCTTCCACTCCTAGATGTGGGTAAAGGGATCCCTGATACAGTTCATTGTTGATAGTGGGAGCCAAAAGAACCTCATTTCAATAGAGGTTGTGAAGCGGTTGGGCTTACCGAACATAGCACATCCACAATCATACACCATCGGGTGGCTTCACCAAGGACGGGATCTTCATGTGAGCCAACAACGTTTTCTTCCATACAACATAAAGCCCTTCACGGATGAGGTATTGTGTGACATTGCTCCCCTTGAAGCTTGTGATGTATTATTAGGACAACCATACATATGGAAGTGACATGATGTGTATTAATCAAGGCTTCGTGCTATTATTATTACTTTGGGAAATAAGTTGTACAAGATACTGGAGGTAGCATTGCCTACTACCATCTCTTTGGTTATTGCAGAAAAATGCAGTAAGCTCATTTCCAAAACTAGGAAATTTGTTTTCCTAATTATACGCCCTCAAGGAAAGAAGAATATGGTGTCCACAACCTCCAGACAAGGCCCCTCTGCATGACAACTATAGATGGACAAGGTCGTGGAGGAGTATGAGGACATATTCACCTCCCCCGCAGGGGTTCCTCTATGCTGTTAGGTGAAGCACTCCATTGATCTGACCCCAGGTGTGCCACTGCCTAATGGACCAATATAATGACACTCTATTCTGGAGAATGATGAAATGAAGATTCAAATTCATGAGCTGCTATAGAAAGGTCACATCTATTCGAGTTCATTGCCTAGTGGGAGCCTGACCATGTTGGTACAGAAGAAGGATGGGACTTGGAGACTCTACGTTGACTATTGGGCACTGAACAAGATCATTGTCTATAATAGGTATCTGATCCCACAAATCAATGACCTCCTGGACCAACTTAAGGGGGAAAAATATTTCAGCAATATCGATTTGAAGTGAAGATATCACCAGGTACCAAGCAAACCCTCCGATGTGTGGAAGACTGCCTTCAAAGCCAAGGAGGCCTTTTCGAATGGTTGGTTATGCCTTTTGGATGGACAAATGCTCCTGCAACCTTCATGAGGCTAATGGATGACATCTTGCAACCATTCACCAACTCATTTGTAGTGGTATACTTGGATGACATCTTGATATTTAGCTAGAGATGGGAAGAGCACCTTGAACACATCCGACAGGTTCTCCAAACATTGTGGTAACACAAGTTATGTGCCAATTTGGAGAAATGCACTTTTGGCATGACCCAGGTTCAGTATCTGGGATACATTATTGATGAATAGGGGGTGCATGTGGATCCAACCAAGATCCAAGTCAGTCGGGACTAACCCTCTCCAACCACTCTAACGGAGCTCCACAACTTTCTAGGTGTTGCCAACTTCTACTGCAGGTTCATGTTGGGATTTTCTCATATCACTTGGCCCTTGAGTCAAGTCACCAAGGGAGGAGTGAAAGCAAAATTCTTTTGGTCTGAATCTCAATAGAATGCATTCATAGAGTTGAAAGATTGCATCTGCTCAGCACCAATGCTCACATTGCCAGACTTGCAACAACCATTTAAGGTCGAGACAGATGCCTCTGACTATGCTATTGGGGTAGTCCTTACTCAAAATGGGCATCCAGTGGCATATTACATTGAGACACTTTCAAACACAGTCCTGAGGTATCCCACTTATGACAAATAGATGTATTCCATTGTGCAGGCCTACCAACAATGGAAACATTACATTTTGGGGAAGGAAATAGTCATCCACATGGACCATCGACCCCTCTAGTTCATACAAACCCAAGAGAAATTATAGAATGATCGCCATTAGAAGTGGTCCACATACCTGCAAGAGTTCCATTTGAATATCAAGTATAAGAAGGGCAGCACCAATAATGTTGCAAATTGCCTCAGTCGACCACCGATCATGTCATTAACCACCGTGCTCAACCCTTGTGGGCACAAGACTTCTGATTGGCCACCTCTCTACAAAAGTGACCCAGAGTTTGGCCACACATACCAGACACTCTTGGAGGGTCGACATGTTCCATATTTTCACCTCTAGGATGCCCTGTTATGCCACTTGGGTTACCTTTGTGTTCCTTCAAGAAAGCATACCAAGATGATTTGGGAAGCACACTACATTTGGGCTGTTGGGCATTTCGTGGTCGAGAAAATGGTGGGAGTACTACAGAATTATTTCTATTGGCCGAATCTTCAATAGGATGTCAGGAAGTACATCAGATCATGCACTACCTGTGCCATTTCCAAATCGACAGTCAAGAAGCAAGGCCTCTATACCCCGCTACCTACCCCTAGTCGACCTTGGGAATCCATATCCATGTGTTACATCTTAAGCATTCCTTCCACTAAGCATGGAAATGACTATGTTTTTGTGGTCATCGACAGGTTCTCAAAGATGGCCATTATGGTGGCCTACAAGAAGAATATCATAGCAGAAGTCACTACTAAACTCTTCTTTAAATGAGTGTGGGTGCACTTTGGGATCCCATAGTATATCATCTCAGATAGAGATAGCAGGTTCCTTAGTACATTTTGATCTAGTCTCTGGTTGATGCTGGAAACCAAACTCACTAAATCCACAGCCTTCCATCCTCAAACTGATGGCCAGATAGAGGTTTTCAATAGAATGATTGTACACATTCTACACATGTACAACTCAAAGCATCCATGCACATGGGATGAGAGCCTCCCCTATGTTTAGCACAGCTACAACCGGGCTTTCCACAGCTCAACTCGCCACAACCTTTTCAGGTGGGCTTGGGATTCTAGCCACTATGTCCCATTGATGTGGCCATGCCATTTGCAACTACTCACGCAGATTCATCTCATGTCCAGTCTGAAATAGATAAGGCAAACAACTTCATTGAGCACATCCAACATATTCACCAGCAAGTCCATGACATTCCGGAGAAATCAAATGCCAAGTACAAGCAGCGACATGATCAACATCGGGTGCCATAGAAGTTTCAGGTGGGTGACAAAGTCTAGTTGCATTTGCAAAAGGAATACCTTATCGTAGTTTATCAGAAACTCATACCACTCCGATATGGTCCTTATACCATTACCAAGGCTATGGGAGATAATGCTTTTGAGCTCAACATTCCCCCATTCCTTGGCTTGCACCCAGTGTTCAATGTGAACCGCCTTCAGCCATACTTTCCACCATTAGTAGACACATCTGACATTGCAGAACAACTCACACCCACAGAGTTAAATCCAAATTGCATCGAACAAGCTGCAAATTGATGGAATCATGGGCACATAGATCAAGCACACTCACCAGAAAAACATCCAACTATATCAAGTTGTCAAAGCAGGCCAACTCCTTCACCAGGGCAAGTGGCTCACTAGGGACCAAGTTCAGCAGAAGTTTCCTCATCTCATGGAGGAACTCAACCCAATGGGGACCATTACTTCCAAAGGGGGAGGAATGATCTAGGTGGATATTGGTGGCCACCCACCAAGTCCACTTGGATCCCCACCATTGTTTCTTTCAGCTTCCTATTTTCCTTAATTATAGCACAATTTACTATTTTTAGCAGTTTTTCGAGCTCTAAACTTCCGGAACCATTTTGAGGCCCTAAACAACGTTTTTTGGAAAAACTAGGAGCAACATGGGTCCATGCACTGATGTTTCTCTTCCCAAAGTTGTAGTTCTTATATAGATCTTTATAACAAGATATTGTACGCATCAAATGTAGATTGTATGCCAAAGTTACGACCCCGGGAAGTTGATGTACCAATTTACCCAAACGGGGCCCACAATTTGGCGTTTCATCTTCTAGGGTTAGGTTTTTGGATGTTTAGGGTTGTCCATTATTTCTCAACAATAAATAGGCCTTCAAGCCTCATTGTAACACAGTTCAGAGGCATGTAGCCACCACATCTCTTTTTGAAGATAAGCTACCATTGCCTTAGTTGTTTATTTCCATTTTATGTTTGTAAGCATATCTCAGTATTTTACATTAATAAAATGAAGTATTATTTCCATTGAATATTTTTTTTATGGTTATCTATGTAATTTGTTGCGTTCCTGTTTAAATCCATATCACTTCTCCAACACTTGGGACTTCGTTTCCAACCTTTGTAAGGGGGCCTCCTCCTACAAATTGATAACCACTTTGAGTGTCTGCTCGAAGAGCATTGTTCAGTACTTCACTACGCTATCTATAGTGGCTACTGCATCTCTGATAGTGGCCTCTCACTACTCCTTTACAACTGGTAGATTCGAGGGTTGGTCCCTTAATGCAAGTTAGGTGATCTTAAGGTTCAGTTCCAACTGAACCTTGGCCACCTTTGATCTCGCTTTGCACACTCCAACAACGAGCTTTAGAATTCGTTGATCCGTGGGTACATCTTCAGGAATATCTAGCTCAGGGATAGAACTACATGCCTCCATCACTACCATGTTAGTGTGCTCATTCTTCGTCATCATAGCTTTAAAGAGCTCAATGGAAAAAGTCCTCTTGGAAAAAATTTGGGCATTGTTCACCTTCTTCTCAGTGATGACATTTAATGCTCGTTGTTCTCGAGCCTTAAGTTCTGCAATCACACCATCATGCAGGGTGTGAAGGGTTTCTCTTGGAAGCATGACCAAGTCTAGCCTGACCTCCTAGAGGGCGTGGACAGTGGCCTAATCATCTTCTACTTCTGTAGTCAGCACTCCATCTGGCAGTGAAATAAACTAGTGGTCCAAGGGGAGACACATTTTTTCTGCTTCAACTATCCCAAGCACCAAGCTAGTTGATTCTATGCTATTATGACCCACACTGGTCTGCACTTGTGATGCCTGGATCTGCAGCTCATGCAAACCCATCTAAATGGTGCACAACACCTACTTATGTTGCTCCTTGAACTACTGTAACAGTTCTGCAGTGGCATCCCTCACCGTATCACCAATGTTATTCAGATCCCATTCTATCAAGGTGATTGGGTCGAGGGAAGTCTTACTAACCTAGGACTTCTTCCACACTGCTACTTTCTCTTATTCCCTGTTTCACTTAATCAAGAATGGATTAGTTTTCAGGTCAGCTCCTACCTGACCTGTCTGTTATTCCTCCTCCTCTTTTGTTTCTGGGGAAGGTGACTTCTAACTCTTGTCAGAGTCACACTCCTCTTCTTCCTTTGTCTATTTTTCGACAGCATGCCCTGCCCTAGATTTGTCGTCAACCTCCTTCTTCCTCTTTTCTACTAGTTGTTCCATTTTCTGCTTGGCCTCTTCTTTCTTTCACTATGTTGTAGACTTGCTAGACCCAGCTGTCAAGTTCGAAGCGATGCACCAATATGTTGGCTAGCGGTTGAGGACCATTGTAATTGCATCATCTATGGCCAGGTATGGAAGGTCATAACACTTTTATTCAGGATCCTTCCACGCGTGCATGGAGACCTGGTGGAAGTATGCCTTGAACTCCACATACTTTGCCAGTTGACCATAAACAGTCAGATAAAACCGCAGTTTGTGGTTGATGGCCATGTGGATATTCATCTCCATCAAGATCAAAAAGACCTTGATGTCCTTGACCCTTTGGGGGTCATTCATAGCCCAGAGTGAAGCGAACTTCACCACTTCCCATAGGTCCTACATAACCAGAGGAAACTGACGATCCTCTGGTAATTCCCACATGACCAACACTATGGATAGTAGCAGCCATGCGTAGTGAAACATCTTACTTTGATCATGTGCCTCTCTACGTTTAAAAAGAAAATCACTGCAGAGGTAGCGCGCCTAGTTGAACTATATGCCCTCTATGCACTGGGGCGCTAAGGACACTATTGGTGCCAACACTTCATCTGTGCGACACTTCTGCATAATCTATCCTGTAAGGATTTTAACAAATACCTTGATTGTGGGGTTGGTTATGGCAATGATGGAGTAGCTGTATAGATTCTTTGTGAGCTTAAATTGACCCTTCTTTACTTCAGCAAGGTCACACTCACCTGCCTTTCTTCCAAACACCATGGCCATATTTTCTCCTGCATGTGGCAGCCAATTGATCCTATGGATTAGTATGTTAGTGATTGGTATCAACTCCTCTAGCCATAGGCACCCATCGTGCACCAAAAAAAATAGCTTCTTGATCACTATTATGGTTATGGGTATGTGGTTGTAATGTGGTACCCAAATCCTGTTTAACAGACCAGCCTTATCCACCCCATTTAGCCACTTTCTTGGCTCCAGCGTGGTCACACCAGAGTCTTTGTAGAAGACATGGTGCATGAGTTGATCTGTGGCTATGTGGGGAAAGCACTCCCTTTCATCCAATTCCCAACCTTCCAATTTTAATAGGGGACGCGCCCTAGGTGTGGTCCTTCAAAGGTGATTTTGTTTGGTAGAAAGGGTGTATGTAGCATGACCTTGTTTTCATCAATGTCCTTTGGAATGTTTTTCTTTCCTCTGCATGAAGGAATGCAATTGAGCATCTTAGAGATAGGTCATACCCCTCAATGTCAACATCCTCTACTCCCATGTCAATGTCTTCCTCATCCATAAGCATCTCCTCAACATCCTCTTCAAATTCAAGATAGAATATCTTTCCCTTCTCCTACATAGTGGGATTTTCCTTCTGTGGGTGCCTTCTGGGTGATGCATCACCGGCTATGGCACTTTTTGCTTATATTTCTTTGATTTTGGACCCTCTTGGATCCGTGTAGCGCTCGGCTTTGGTATCCTCGGTGATTTAGGCACTTCTACCACTAATTCGGTGCTTTCAACATCTGGGGTAGCTTTCGCAGCTGCCATTTCTACTTTTGGGGCAGTTCCCTCAATTGCCATTACTTCTCTTGCACTCACTGTTTCTGTGGCCACCGACATAATACTGGACAAAAACTCCTACATCTCTTTTGGAAACCTGTCCAACACTGAACTCGCTATCAAAGATTCAAATTTCTTACGTTTCATGTGCGCCTAAGAGCTCAACACCTCAATTCTCAAAATGCCAAGTGTTTTTCACTGGGAATCCACCTATAATTTATAGCCATTTTCGAATTCAAATCTAAATGTTTCCCCCAAAATTTTTTCATAAATTCTGGATTCGTGGCATATTTTCACAAATCTTGCACTTAAATTCTGACTTAAATGCCGCCCCCCCACCATTTATCCATTTTCCCACTGTTAAGTCATGAACAATGACCATAATGGTCACTTTCTGGTTGCCCTACGTGGTCCCTTCTTGGATAGTTAAGCTTCCTGCACATTTCTTCTCACACTATGACATTCCTCCATTCCGTACAGCTCCCCAACCTGAGCAGTGTTGTTTATAGTCCTATGCCTCCTTTCAGTTACATGGAGCACTAAGGTTGTGCTTCCATCATGTAGTCATCTAGCCAGATCGCCTGTGTATGGCTTCAATGGCTACCATTCACTTACCCTGGGAATGGTTCTCCATTCAAATTTACTAATTGAATTGCTCCACCATCAGTAATCTCCTTGATGACATAGGGTCCCAAGCAATGCATCCAAAATTTTCCTAGGAATATATCAAACTTGTTGTCATATAATAGAACTAAGTCATTTACCTTGAAGGTGAGTAGTTTGATGTGCTGATCATGCCACACCTTTTCATGCTCCTTTTTGAACTTGTTGATGGAATCTATCTAGAAATATATCTTCTTCAAGCTCTGTTGGTTGCCGAGTCTCTCCTCTAGGGCTCTGCAATATGCCATTCCTATGAATTCCACTATGCATAGACTAGGTACAATGTACTCCATTGACATCATAACTTCCACACCATAAACCAGTCTGAACGAAGTTTGTCCAATCACGTTCTTGCAAGTGTTTTTATAAGCCCGTAGAACCATGGGCACGCAAACATCCCAATCGTTTCTTTGAGCATTGAAAACCTTTGTGAGTGCATTCTCCAATATTTAATTAAACGCTTCCATTGTCCCATTAGCATGTGAATGATATGGTATTCTCTTCTGATGGTAGACCTAAAATTCCTCTACCATTGTGCTAATCATCTCATTAAGAAAGTGTGTACCACGATCAATCATGAAAAATTTTGGGAAACCAAATCTTGTGAGCACGCACTCAAAGATGAATTTGGCTATTGTTACACTTGTATAATCCTTCAAAAGTTGCGCCTCTACCCATCTGGTTAAGTACTTAGTTGCCGTGATGATATACCGCGCACCCATCTTCTTCCCTGGAGGCTAAATTGGTCCTACAAAGTTAATCACCCACTTCTCAAAGGGATGTAGCAATATCTATAGATTCAGCACCGGCTCATCCCTATGTGAGGGTTTGCCAGTCCTTTGGCATGTGTTACATGCCCTACAATATGCTTTTGAATTCTTATGCAAGGTCGGCCACCACAACCCAGCATGCAAAATATTCTGCGTTGTTGTTTTTCCTGCATAATGACCTACTGTGACTCCACAATGAGCCTCAGTGAGGATGTTGCTTCACTCAAACTCTGACACATAACATCAAAATATTTCATCTGATCCCATTACAAGTGCCCTCCAATGACAGAAACGCCTACCGCATGCACTACTAGTTCCTTCTTCTCTTGGTTTGTATATCCTTCTGGATCCTTACCTGTCATCAAGAACTGTATAATATCTTCAAAGTGGTTATCTGCAACGCATACTACAAAGGACTACTCATGGGGTAGTTCTTCCTCCAAATTTGTAGGATCCTCTCCTATTTCAATGAGCGACAGATGATCCGGTCCAGTGTTCTAGCATCTTGGTTTCACAATAACTTAAAAATCATACTCCCGGAACAACAATAGCCACCTGGATATCTTCCACCCCAAAACAGGCTTACTAACCAGGTATTTTAATGTCGAATGGTATATATACATCTTAGAAAGTCCTCTCAACAAATAATGCCTAAAATTCTAGAGCCTGTACACCATAGCTAGTCCTTCGCACTCTGTCGTGCAATAATTTTTCTCAACTTTGGACAGCTTCCTGCTTGCGAATGCAATAGGGTGATCCAAGTCCCCTTAACTAGCTTGTGTCAGTACTGCCCCTAGTGCAATACATGACACATCCACATGCACATGAAATTCATTCTTCCAAACTGGGAAGGCTAGGATTAGTGCGGTGACCATTTTCTCCTTTAGCACATCCAATCTCTTCTGGAATTCTTTATTCCAACAAAACATAACATCCTTCCTTAACAATTTTTCCATCTGCAATGTTGTCCCTTAAGAAACCAATTCCTTGGCTGTGTAAAAATTGTTCTTAAGACATTAATGTTTATTGTTTATATCACTTACTTGTGACTTACTTGAATGTTGTATTCTCAAATGAAGGACCTAAAAGACCTATTTTTTAACCCTCAATACTTAGGTGACATGAAAGTCTCAAAATTCCACATGATTGCTGAACATAAATGTTGAATGACGAATGTTTGGAGAAGTCAGAGGCAATATGTTGTTTTGCACAAAAACTATTATCTGTGCCACTTAGGTTAGTTAAAGACAATATGTTGTTTGACACAAAAACTACTATCTATAACTAAAAGGATTGGAGAGGTAGGAACTTCAATTATAGGAGCACTCTTTTAAGGAACTTTAACTTCATTCACACAAGTAAAAAAAGACTTGCAAATTCATTACTATACTTCAAGGAAAGAAGACATATGATGACACATAATAGAGAAGTTACAAAATCATACCCAACAATGTGTGGAAAACTTCCAATTCCTTCATTAATCAATAGTTTTATCAAGACTACAGTGGCCTAGTATCCAGTTTCTTCAAAATTCGAACCCCTTTTCTATAATTTTGCATGTTTTTATACATCATGAGATAGCTGGTAATCACCAAAACTATTAAATTGGCTTAACTATCTCCTAACTGTCTAAGGTAAAAGTCATTACAAAATATTACATGGAGGGTAAAAGACACCTCATTCCCAAGAAAATAAAATAACAGGAAGTAACTGAAAATAAAAAACTAATGATGGTTGCTTTCTGTTCAGATTTGTGGCTTGACTGCTAATGAAGTTTCTCTATAGATGTTATGATAATAGTTAAAATGTTTTAACACAACAAATTGCACCTTTACAAAACTTCGTGCTTGGACTTGTGGGTTATGGGCCAATGTACGTATCGAAAGTGTTTTGCTAAAACAAAGAAATTGGTCAATTTACATGGAATATAGCTTACCATGGAACTAAAAAGGATTTAGACTTTGGTTCATAAACTTATTGCATCCACCTGAGCTATTAATTGAAGCACATATTTGAGCACAATCACCATCCGATCACCCATTCAATGGAGGGTCTGATGCTTCAGAACTCAACGAAACTCTAGACCTGTTGAACTAAACCTTACCGCGTTTGCTTTTTCCATGAGCCTTTGACTTCCCCATAGACCCGATAGGAAACTAAACTAAAATTAAAAGACTTCTTAGGTCCAATTTTAAAAATAAAACCCTTTCACTTTTCGACGTGATTGCCACCAAATCTGTGTTCTTCAAGTGTACGACCCTGATCTTCTGAGGTGTTAACTCCATTCTATAAACCGTCATGTCTGATTTAGATCTAACCCTTGTTCTTGTTAATTGCACGAATACCATCGGATTGATGGCCTGTTGATCGAACAACCCAAATCTTCTCATGGTTTTCTCACATTCAAAAGCCGTCAATAATGCAAAACAACTCATTTATTTTAAATATCCGCATTCTCCTTTATTTCTGTTATAACATAATATTTTGATTTTTTTCCATTTTTGCAATAAAACTAAAAGTTAAAGTAAAATAACAATGGATGCTACAACATCTGGCTCCACCTAGGGATAGTGTTTTTGTTTCAGAAGCACGAAGAACCGTAGATCAGTTCCTTCACCTCAGGCATGGAGTCATATATTTCTTAGCCAAATAAAATTATATGGAATTCTTACAATGAATTCACTCTGATATCTATGTTGGGCATGGAACCCCCCCCACAACATGGTTTGGGGCTCAAAGCCCAAGCTTTGAGTAATATTATTGTTAAAACTCCGCAAATTTCATGAGTGGAGCATGAATTGTATGTTAGAGTCATAGGGTTGTCTGCCCTAAGTTTTTAATGTAGTGTCGGCCTACCCATGGTCCATGGACCATGGGATTGTACAAATAGAGTGAGGCTCTAAGTTGTAAAGTAGTTAACTAATGGATGGAGCCAAAAGGATAGCAAGCATAGATCAAGAGTCTAGTATCTTGGGTTATAGTAGTAGGAAGAGACTTTGCAGATGAGTGTGCAGACCCCTGTAGTTGAGTGCATAGGGTGGAGTGGAGTCTGTAACCAAGGAAGAATAATAATAAAGAGAGGTTTATCTGAATTTTGTGTATCAGTTCTTATGTTACTCCATGTTTGACATCAATTGCAATTATATTGTTTATTTACTACATGTTGTTGTACGAATGGTGAATATTGGTAAGTATAAATGCAAGCGTACAAATAAGCTAACTTAATCAACTAATATCAGGTTACTAGTAAGGACTTGGGTAATAACACTATTCAGCCCCCAAGTAGGGCTGCACGAAGACATCATCACTCGATGCAAAGTACTAATAAGTGTGCGTAGCAACATGTACATAGGGTCAAATTGCGAACCACCTGAAACCTATCAGACATCCCCAGCATGTGGAAACCTAGTTCTAGCACCCTCCCATACTACTTTGGGTGAGACCTTAGTCCATGCTCTGGGGACTATGACCGAAAGGGCCAGTAGTACCGGGATTTTTTTGGTTAAATCATCTCTAAACCTGGGTCAGACCCTAACAAGCCAACAAATGGTTCCGTTGCCGGGACTGCAATTTACATAAGAGATGTTTGATGTCATGTCACTAGAATCCAATGAGGAAAGAAATTGAAGGGTGGTTAAACAGAAGGATTCATGAGTTCATAGCGTAGGAAAACAGGAATCCATGAGTATCAAAGGAACAATGGTTGGAACATTACTTATATATGAAAATCCACAAAATTTTCTTTGCATCCTTTCCCTCTGAGTTGTATGAGTGGATTGCAAAGCTAGCAGACAGTCAAGGAAGGTGTAGACTTGACAAACCAATTGTGTGGACTCCAAAATTAGTGCGGAGAGTAGAAGCATCAGAAGATAAGATTATGCACATTGTGGACCATTGGGTCGATTGAACTATAGGGGGTCTATCACCGAGTTTGTGGTAGACATGACAGTCAGCTACAGTGAGGTGGAATGATGCTTCCTCAAAGGACTACAAGGTAAGTACATTAAATATCTGAACACTTGGATTAAGATGTTATTATGTGAAAAGTAATTTATGCAAATAAATTGATGTTTGGGCTACACGATGTGGGAGGATCTATAGAAACAAAGGTAGCAAAGAAATAGAGAATAGCCCCTTGATTTTTCCTTGGCAGGAAAGAGAGAAAGAGCTCGCGAACATTTATCTAAGAAGCACAGTCAGTTTGATAAGGCAATAGATTCCACACCTACCACCTCCACCTACACTACCACCAGTCTCTCCATCTTCACCTCCATCTCTGCCCACATCACTTCTGCCACCACCACCATTCAATATGGGGACCACGATAAAATTGTCAGTATTCAAGGGAGTAGGGAATGAGGATCTGGACCAATTTTGGTTCATAGAAAGGGCCATATGGGAAGCACAAGGAGTCATGGATGAAAATATAAACAAGGAAACATTGGTGAGCACGTTGCAGGATCGTGCACTAACATGGTACATTAATCATTCTAATGACCATCCGAATGCAGGGATTGTAGATATCCAGGTTGTGTTTAACAGGGAATTTAGCAGGCCAAAGTCAGAGACACAATTGATTATCAGGTTTAAGGAGATCGCGATGCTTCTAGGTGAGACCCCATGAGATTTGGATCAGAGACTGAAGAGTATGATTCATGAAGCCAACATGACCTTGACAGATGGGCAACACTGCACATGGTTTGTAGCATCACTAACACCGCATCTAAGGACAGCGTTGTCACAACAGAAGTTATCCAACTAGGCCAAAGCTTTGGGGATGGTAATGAGACTACACGAGGCCCCAATACAAGATCCTAGCTCGGGAGTCCAACAAATCCACGTGAAACTACAAAATCTGTGTCTAGAAATCCAAAGTCTGAAATAGGATAGGACAACTTGGCCAGAGGCGTGCAAGGTATGGTGCATAAAGTGCAAATACCGGGGGCATGACAAGGACCACTATCCAGTTTTCGCGAATTACTTGGCCAGAGGACGACCGATGCCATTAAGACCTGAGTGTTATATCGGAATAGTGTCCACATGGATACTGCTATTCCCACTAAGATGGGTGGCTATCTTACAAACAAACAATCGAATTCTACTATTGATTCCTTTTATGAAAATAGATGAGAGGAGAACCAAGAGGGCCAACCTGAGTCTTGTGCTCGATTCCCTCTCCTTCTTGATAGAGTTTTGCTGCTCACTCTTTGTATGCTCAGCTTCAAAAGGACCTGTAGAATCACAGCAACATACAACCATCCAAGAAACAAGGATCTAAATTCATAAATAATGCAGGATCAAATGTACATTAACCATATACAAGAATATATAAACAAGTACACCAAGATATGAAAGGAAACAAGAATCGCTTTATTCAGATAAAAAGTAGCAAGAGGGTTACAACCATGAGCAGCTTTGACCCAGCATCATCCTCGAGCTAAGAAGCCCTTCTTTCACCTCAAGCAAAGCAAAATCACCCAACACTGTGAATGTACACCAGAATACCAACAAAACTTCTCTATAAGTTACAAAATTCCAGCCTCTGGATCTCTATGATGAGGGATCGATATATAGATGATTACAAAGAGGTGAGTCATCTTTTGGGATCTTGATTAGTGTGTTCTCTCTGATAGTTCTTGCTTCCACTTGGAGAATGAATATCTCTTACTCATCTCTGGTCGAAAATGGAATGGCAAGTGTCAGAGGGGAAGCTTCTGGAAGATTCCGTGATCTTCCACCTCGCATTTTGGTCCCTGCCATTTGTCCGTTCCCGACCATCGCACCCTACAGAGGAGAAAAATAGTATGCATCACACCTTGTACATTGGGAAGGTGGTATGCATCGCACCCTCTGCATGGAGCTTTCAGTATGGTCCAGTTTTGACCATTTATGAGAAGTTTTCAGTGGAGAACTTCTGGGAGATGATGTAATCAGTTGACCTTGTTGCTTTAGGCAGTGAAGGAACCCTTTTAGGGACTTAAGAGCCCTCAATTTATGGACATTTGTGATTGCGGTTGAAGTGCCCAAAAATTTCTATAACAGTTGCTCCCTAAAGCATGACGTTGTTAATTGTTTTTTATGTTGGGTGAAATGCTTTACTATGATGATCTGAAGTTTTTCTGAGATTGGAGGTGACCTGTAATAAGATACAATACAATACATTATTTGACAACATATTTTCATGATCTAGCTGAGCTGGGCATTCCCATGCTCAACTTTATAAACTCATTTTCATGTACATAGGATAGACAATCGTCTGTGTGACAGACTAATGATATGGACACATCATCCTTTGATTTGGATGATCATCTATTCGGCAATGATGTACATTGGATGTTTTTATATTCCTGAATATATCGCTGCCCGGATGGATGAAACTAGATAGAGGGTCTTCAAACTTGGCCAATCTTCACTCGGAGTATAAGTCGATCCATGTGAAAAATGTTTTGGAGTCGAATATGGAGAGACATCGCCTGATTACTAGCCAATGATGTAAGTTGTTAATAAGTGCGAGAGGAATCATCAATAATGACAATGACCCTCAAGGTACTACAGTAAAATTTACATGGTGTGAAAAAGGGACTTGGCATTGCACACCACACAAAATCTCTCGGTCGAAGGCCATTGATGTAAACCTGTCGCTGAAAGTGAGAAACTTGCCATTGAGGCATGCAAGCTTCAAAGTACTGAAAGGGTTGTTCCTAAGTCAACT
>APFE031751366.1:0-14970 GCA_000404065.3 Pinus taeda
TGAGATCCCTATCATATAGATACGTTTTCTCATTTTAATTGGATGTCATGCTTTACATTCCAACTGTATACATATTTGTCAAATAATTATATAAATAAGATACGACGTCAAATTCGAGACCTGGTCCTCTTTCAGCGAACGATTTTCCTTTGTCATATAAGACATGCAATTTCAGACCTGCTACCTCCTTTAAACATATGTTTTATCTTCGTGATGGGATTGGAAGAATATTTCTTCCTATTTTGTGTGGCGATCAAATCCACATTTGTGTTCGTCATTTCATCGCCACTTCCGATTTTGGGTGTCATCAAATCGATAAGCATCCCCGGGGCTTCACGTCATGAGCCGTTGTCATATCTATCCCTATAGTCTAGTTAATTTATACTCATTCAATATTAATTTATAATTATATTTTAAAATACGATTAAATTATAATTAAACTTTATAAAAGTCCGATGTCAATAGATACTGGATAATTTATAACAATTAGATAATTATTATTAATAACTTTAAAGATAATGTAAATATTTGGTTAATATTAGTTACAATATGGGTTGGATTATTATAAATTGGTTTTAAATATCAAAAGAGTTGGTGATGAGATTCTCTTTCATAGTGTTTGTATTTTTTTTATACTACAAATTTATAAGTAACACCTTCAGAAATTTAAACACTAACAAAATTATTAAAAAAACATACAATTTACTAAAAACATGTTAGCCACGGATAAAATTATTAAAAAAATACAATTTATAAAAAACACGTTAGCCAGTTTCTTTGAAAAAAAAATAAAAGAGGTATTAGGACAGGCTTACCATTTGTTCATTTTGGAGAATAAACCATTTAAGAATATGAGGGATAAAAAAATGCAATTTAGAAAAGAAGTGTTCACTTAATTCGAGATTAAAATTTTGAGGGCGGGTTTTCAAATTCAAATTCAAACGAGTATGCCCATTAATTGCGTATGTATATCTTGTATCGTATAACATTCAGACGGCCTGGTGGTGGCAGTGGCGGTGGGGATCAAAGCGGAGGCGGCAACAAATTCATAGCGCTGTTGTGTCGTCAAATCTTATGTATGTCCATGTATATATCTGCATGCAGCTTTGTATTAAAAGCGAAGAGCGTATCCGACATCTTGAGGGCTGTCCGGTCAATGGGGGGGCTCGTGCCACGGCCATAGCGTTGTAGCAGGCCATGCACTAAGCCAATCAATGGTTGGCTTAGTGCGGTCTTCGTTAAAAATTGCCCCAAAAATAACCGGGAGGGATAACCCACCACTGTGGACGTTATAGAGATTAGATATTATGATAAATTTTAAATAATAATGATATCACTGCTTACGATATTCGAAACAAGATAACCCAATGCTCTCTAAATTCATTAATAAATATTTGAAGTTATGCTCCTTTGACTCGACTCTCACTAACCTTCTATGACCAAAGAACGTAGTTTCATGGCTGCTGCAGCTAACTTGTGCGTGTGAAGCAACCCATCCTTGCACCAAATCCAGAACGTAGTTTCATGGCTGCTGCAGCTAACTTGTGCGTGTGAAGCAACCCATCCTTCCACCAAATCCGCAAGGAGTACTACAAGCCAAGTCCTGATTCCCACCATCGGCACTTGGTGAAGCGTGACTTGCGGCACAAAGCTTTGTGTATACTTATATATATAAATAAGTGCACTAGAGATACCAGAGGCAGGTATACATGCAAGAGAAGCGCATTACATTTGAAAAAACAGATTTCATAACAATGGAGGGTTGTGGAGAAGATGGGCAAGTAAAGCTCTTAGGTGTGGCTTACAGTCCCTTCGTGGCGCGAGTTCGCATTGCACTCGCTCTTAAAGGGATCCATTATGAGTTCATTGAAGAGGACATTCAAAATAAAAGCGAGCTGCTACTGCAATCAAACACTGTTCACAAGAAGATTCCGGTGCTCATCCACAACGGAAAGCCTGTTTGTGAATCGATGATTATTGTGCAATACATTGAGGAGAAATGGAAAAAAAAGGCACCCAATGTTATGCCCAAAGATCCATATGACCGATCCATTGCCCGCTTCTGGGCTGCCTTCATAGACGATAAGGTAATTCACCCATTTGTTCGTTATCTCCTATTTGGGATTTTGTGAGTTGCAATTAGTTTTTCGCATTTCTGCCTCTAACATTAATTATTGGCGGCTGCAGTTCATTCCAAGTATTCGGGGAGTTTTCAAGGGCGAGGGTGAAGAGAAACAGAAAGCGGTGGAGGAATCGGTGGCAAACCTCCTTCTGTTGGAGGAAGTGTTGTCCGGGAAAGAGTATTTTGGAGGAGACGAGATAGGGTTGGTTGACATTGCATTGGGCGGGCTATTGGTAACGGTCCAAACCATCGAGAGGGTTACCGATAGTGTTTTAATAGACACACAAAAATTGCCGCTATTAAGTACATGGGCCCACAAATTTTGTAAAGCGGAGGGAGTGAAAGAAGTTTTGCCCGATTCGGCCAAGTTATTTGAAATTGTCTCGGAGATGAAAGCAAAATTGACATCGCCACC
The DNA here is from genome assembly GCA_000404065.3 of Pinus taeda. NCBI lineage: Eukaryota > Viridiplantae > Streptophyta > Pinopsida > Pinales > Pinaceae > Pinus > Pinus taeda. The sequence goes on from APFE031751366.1 coordinate 2,538, forward strand.
CGCTGGCAATTAGAAAGGAGGCGGATAAAATAATATTTAGATAATAGTTGTTGCGTTAAATTTGTTAGAAATTGTAATTATTCAGGCATTTGGGAGTTCACTAAAATTAGAGAGATAACTCAGTGTTGAGTTAAAGATAAAGACTTAAGTGCAGCGAGTTAAGTGGGTGTAGGTTAAGTTATTTTGGGCAAATAGTTAGTCCAAAAAGGTTTAAATACTTTTATCGGGTTAATTTTATCAATCATGTTTTCTATGATCAATAAAAAAGCAACTAGTATTTTATGTGTGAATTTGTGTTTTGTTTTCTCTCCCTTCACAACTAAGTGGTAGGAAAGCTTTTGGTTAAAGTAGAGGAGCTTTTGGTTAAAGTGGATTGGTATTTAAAAAAAAAGTTTACATCTTTGGAGCTTTATTTGTTTTATTAAAAATGATTCTTGAAATTTAAAGTACATATTTGGGAGTTTTATTTGTTTTATTAAAAACAAATTAAAAATGATTCTTGAAATTTAAAGTACATATTTGGGAGCTTTATTTGTTTTATTAAAATCAAATTAAAAATGATTCCTGAAATTTAAAGCCGAAGACCCTCCGTGGGCAAGTTTAAAAGGTTTTTTTATAAGGATGGATAAGAATCCTGGTGGAGAGCGCATGGTATTAAAAGAGTTTTCTTTAAAAAACATTTTTTTAAGAAACAAGATGTATGGTATTAGAAAAAATGAAAAAAGAGCTGGGATTTGTAATCTATTTATTTGCAATTTATTTTGTAGTATGACAATGTTTTGGGTAAAGATTGTGCTTTATTGGGACGCATACTAAAAATCATTTTGATCTTTTTTGGTGATATGGAAGACAACCTCATGCAATCAAGAAGAATCTATAAAATAGAGGAAAGACTACAGTCATGGGTCGCAAAGCGCAACTGAAGCATATTAAGAAAAGAAATAAAAAAGACGAGGAAAACATCATTTCCATGGTTAGAGAGGTTCAGGCTGTAGCCGAGGAATTGAGAAGTCTAGCAGAAGACAAAGAAGAAATCAACGGTGATTTGTGTAGCTTTGATCTGCTACCACCTCCTATGTTTACATGTAAATATTTTGATCATTAGGTTATCAAGCTGTTTACTTTTCGTAGAGCTTAAGAGTTAATTAAGTATGAGTCTAATAACTCACATGATGAAGTATGTGATGCTTTATCATTGAATTTTATAAAACACACATTGGATGATAAGTGTTTGTGCAAGGTAGCAAAGGCTACAACTTCCAAGGAAACATGGAAGTTCGTGGAAGAAGAATTTGGCGCAAGGGGGAGTGACATGCAACATCAGGTTATGTCACAAGCAAAGAAGTCAGGCACAGATATGAGAGTATATGAGCAAAATCTGAGACAAAAACAGAGATTGGAGAACCCCACTCAAAAGTGGATGATGGTTGTCAAGACCATAAAATTAAAACCCATTATGCAAGCATGCATATGGATGAAGAAGTGCAACAAAGATTGTAGAGAGAGAAGTTGAAGCCTTTGTGTGTGAAACAGAGAAAGAACAAATAAATGTTCAAGGACTCCACTGTAATGTTGATGACATAGATGATGGTGAATCCCACTGTGCTGAGACACATGTCGATGATGACTACAAAGTTATATGTGAATCGTTGAGTCCAATCGCAGCTTATGGATTTGGTGACATTGAAATTGATAATGATCACGTGCATGCTGGGATATCCCACCATAATGTGGATGAATATTATGTTGATGATATGTGTGGTTTCTTTTTTGAAACAGTGATTGTTTGTGGAAATATGGTAAGCGCAGTGTTTGATGAAACATTGGAGGTTGAAGCTGCCACTGTAGCAGCAAGATATGAAGCAGTTGGAACTCCTCAATAAATAGTATGTCATTTAGTAACAGTCGATGATCAAGAACAGGATAACAACATGACAGTGGAAGACAACCTCCATGCAATTGAAAAGAAGGCAGATGTAGAGCAGGAAGCTCTCACTAAAGAGCATAAGAAAGATGTTTTTAACATTATTTTTGTATATGGAGGTGTTCAGAATAACATGGGAAAAGAAGTTGAAAGCAAGGTTGTTAATAAGTTTGATGCAAATTTGAAGCTCATTGAAGAATGGATTCAAAAACCAATTGAACAAATTGATTCGAGTCTTAAAGCAGCAGTTGGAATAAAAGAATTGAATGAAAAGGTGAATAATGATCTTGAGTGTGCAAATTACAAGAAAAAAACAACAGTACTTGATAATGAAAGTGAAAAAAATGATATGGATGTTTCTGAAGACAAAGATGAATGCATTGAAACCATTTTTCAACAATGGAGTCAAGAAGAGATAAGATTGTGCTATCAAGAAATATGGTAGAAAGGAAGTCATGAATATGAAGTGCAAGAAGCAGAGCAAGGAAGACAGCTTGAAGATGCAATTTTGTGGGAGGAATCCATGGTTGAAAAAATATTTGAAGAGGAAGGTGTACTAGACAAGATCAGATTGTGTTTCAGCGCAAATTCAAGAAAAGTCAAAGAAAAATTGCAACAACAACAAGTAAAAAAGTATGGAGCCTACAACAAGAATATGCAACAGAGAATGAAGCAACTTCGAGGATTTTAAATTTGGAAGAAGAGAAAAAGAAAATGAAAAATTATGAAAGTCTTAAGTCATTGTAAGCCTAGCTGAGGCATAGACTAGCGGGCATGTTTCAGTGATAATTGAGTCAATTGATATTGTAAGCCTAGCAGACATAGTTGAGTCATGTTGTGTCATATGGTTGTAAATAAGGGGGGCTGTTAGAAATTGTAATTGTAATCGCTAGCTTAGAGCCCAAGTTGCATTAATACTTCCTAGCAAGGCCTTTCAGGCAGGAGCATACTAAGTGGGAAGCATTGGAATTTCAATCAAGACCAACCCGTCAGGATCAACCCACTGAGGAAGGCCTTCCACGACCAACTCTTCAAAGGGTTGACCTTTTATTCCGGGATGGGCCATGAGGTGCAATATGGGTATAAATCGTAGGCAATCTAATTGTTGGTTTTGTTGGTACCCTCTCTAGTGCCATTTAGATCTGTCCTATATATTGGTGTTCATTTTTTTGACAATTTTACACCAGAATTGTCTTTTTCTTACCACTAGGAGTGCAAGTTTTATACATTGGCAGCAGAAGTAATTTTTTTTACAATACATAGATTTTAAAATGAATTAATTGAAATCTATTGTGGGAGTGGTTCTCACTAGGAAGGGGAGATATCCTGAGTGGTCTCAGAAGATCAATCACACTCTCATTTTCAATGAGCTATGGAAATGAGTTTGTGTAGGAGAAGGATATAGTGAACCTGCAAAGCCTACCTCAGGCAAAGAATTTGTCATTTGTGAAAACAAGAATAGCAAGGCCTATGCCTTGATTGCAACATCTATAAATGAAGAGGTGAGTTGCCATATTTCACCATTTTCAAATGCTTTTGAAGCCTTGCAAAAATTGAAGTAACTTTATGACTCACACTCTACACTTGAAGTTGTCCAATTGATAATTAAATTGTTCAGCCTTGAATTACAAAATGATGATCCTCTTGCTCTTGCATCAGAAGTAAAATCTATTATGCATGATATCGAAGTCACTAATGTTGAACTAGACATTCCTCTCATAGCTTTTGTCAAGGCACTTTATCCCACTTATTCAAATTATCTTGAGTCATTGCAAGCAAATAGAAACCTCAAAGAAATTACCTTTGACTCCCTTGTAAATAAATTTGTTGGGAGAGAAAAAGATTTTGGGAAGAAGATAACTCCTTAGTCTTCTGAAGAAGTTGTGTGTCTTGCACAAAGACAGAAGAATCATGCTCAAGATTCTTCCAAAGGAAGAGGTGGTCGAAGACGAAGAGGAAAAATATATTTCAGAGGTAAGGAGGCCAGACACTCTCAAGGAGAAAATTATGACCTTCATTGCATACGTTGCAATAGAGATGGATCACATGATGCATACACATGCAAGTTTCCTTGGGACATAATTGAGCAGGAAAGAAATCAGCCCAAATGTAAAACCAATGACAAAGAGAAACGTAAAGCACCTGAATCCGCTCACTATTTTGTGTCACATTGTAATATTGGAGTAAATGAAGACTTGTTTAATGATTCAGTTGCTTCTTGGAAAAATGATTGGTTGCTTGATTCAGGAGCAATTTGCCACATGACTTTTAAAAAATATTTTTTTGACAAACTTACTGACAATGTTGATGGAGCAGTATGCTTTGCATACAAATCAAAACTCAAGCCATCAGGGCTTGGCACAATCAGGCTCAAATTGCCTGGTCTTCTAGACTTTCTTCTGCATGATGTTTTATATCTCCCACAGCTGAGGAGAAACTTGTTGTCCTTGCTCCACATATACTAGCAAGGACACTCCATTCATATGTTTAATGGAAGGGTTGAGGTGAGAAAAGCATCAAATCACTCACTTGTCATGACGGGGATAAAAGAAGAAAGACTTCTCAAGCTGCAAGGTACCTCTGCTCGTGCACAAAATTTCTTATATAGTTCTCATTATGATGAAGGTACATTTCCATCAAGTCTATTATGGCATGCTAGATTTGGAAACTTGAACTATGACAACCTTCACTTGTTGAAGAAAAATGGTGTTATTGGTTTCCCTACAATTCCTAGGAAACTTAAGTAGTGTGATGCTTATATTCTAGGAAAGCATATCAAACAACGTTTTCATGATTCACATTCCAAAGCACATAGAAAACTTGAACTCATTCATTCAGATTTATGCGGTCTAATGCCTATTCCTTTTGCAAATGGAAATAAATATATGATGACATTTATTGATGACTACACCAGAATGTGTTGGGCTTATTTATTGAAGAACAAATCTGATGCTTTTCAAACATTCAAGAACTTTCATACATGGATTGAAAATGATGCACAATCTCATATTAGCTCTATTCACACTGATAATGGAAACAAATACACTTCAAATGAAGTTGAAAACTATCTTCGCAAACATGGGATCAAACATCAAACAATTGTGCCTTATACTCCCCAACAAAATGGAGTAGCTGAAAGAATGAATAGGACAATCCTAAATATGGTACGTTCCATGATGTTTTTCAAGAATGTAAAATTGATGTTTTGGGCTAATGCAGTTCTATGTGTTGTATATGTAAAGAATAGATATCCATCTAATGATATTAGAAACAAGACTCCTTATGAAATGTGGTATGGCCACATTCCTTCAGTAAAGCATCTCGAGGTCTTTGGTTCCACCTATTATGCCTTGATACCAAAGGTACATAGAAACAAACTTGGTGCAAGGAGTCGTAAATGTATCTTCTTGGGTATTCAAATACCTCCAAAGCATACCGTCTATATGATGAAGTTAATAAAACATTTTTGTATCTATAGATGTAATATTTCTTGAATCTTCCAAAGCTAACAATGTTGTTGAGCAGAAACTTGATTGCTTGGATAGATTCAGGCAAGAAAAATCATTTCAAGAATTTGATAATTAGATTCCACATCTTGAAGGGGGGATTCCTATACTGGATCAATCTGTGGAATCTTCTTCTAAAGCACTCTCTCCCCCACATGAAACTCCAACCACTGATGATACTTTGAGTGATGTGATTGACAGAATTGGGAGACTTAATCTTTAGTTAGTCCCAACTCAATGAATTGAGAAGCCTAGACAATCTCAGAAATGTCCCCCAAAGTGGCTGACAAAGACACTTGAAAGTGTTCATCCTCATGAGGTTGGAAAGACAGGAACAAGAAATTCAACCAAGAAAAATGGAGGTGATGTAGATGATTCTGATTCACTTATTCATATGGGTGTTTCTTATGATTTTGAACTAAATTTGTCTACAAATTTTGAACCAACTTCCTTCAAAGAAGCGCTTCTCATGATGAATGGAAAGAAGCGATGCAAAAGGAGTATGATGCCTTGATAAAGAATGGCACTTGGAAGTTGGTTGATCTTCCATTGGGATCCAAACCAATTGGCTGCAGGTGGGTCTACAAGAACAAGTATAAAGCTAATGGCCCACTTGACAAGCAAAACGTTAGGCTTGTGGCAAACATTTTTGCACAGAAGGTCGATTATGAGGAAAATTTTTCCCACGTAGCAAAATAGGCTACCATCTAGACACTCTTTTCCCTAGCAAATCAGAACGGTTGGAAAGCCATCAAATGGATGTAAAAATTTCTTTCTTAAACGGAGATCTAAAAGAGAATGTTTTTATGTTCTAGCCTGAAGGATTTTCTATCAAGGGACATGAACATAAAGTATGAAAATGTTTGAAATCCTTGTATGGCCTTAAGCAAGCACCACCAGCCTGGTATGAAAATTTAACTGAGCATCTTATGAAACTCAACCTCAAACATTATGATCTTGATGATGCAACTTTGTTTTTCAAGAAACTTGGCAAAGCAATTGTATATCGTGTGGTATATGTAGATGATATTTTGATGACAGGGAACAATGAGAGCTACATTGCATCCATAAAGAAAGAATTGAGGAAAGGTTTTGAAATGACTGACTTGACTATCTTCACTACTATCTTGCTATTGAAGTAACTCAAAATCTGAAGTCTATATTCCCCTCTCAAAAGAAGTACATTGGAGATCTGTTGAACAAGTTTGGCATGGCTGAGTGAAATCCTCTAACTACTCCAATGGAACAAAACTTAAAGCTCACATCCATTGAAGGAAAAGAATTTGAGCATGCAACAAAATATAGACAACTTGTAGGATGTTTCAACTACCTGGCTACTACCAGACCAGACATTTCATTTGTTGTTGGAATCCTCTCCAGGTTTATGCAAAAGCCTTGTGAGGGACATTGGTATATTGCAAAAAGAGTTCTAAAGTACTTGAAGGGAACCCAAGAGTTTGGACTGAAGTATACACAGGCGGGCGACTTCAGCTTGATTGGATACTCTAATTCAAACTTCGATGGAGACAAAGAAACTGGGGTATCTACTTCACGTTATTCTATGAGTCTTGGATCAGGAGTTGTCTCTTGGAGATCACACAAACAATCAGTTCCATCAGAATCCACAACAAAGGTAGAATCTGTGGCAGGGTTGAGGCAACAAAAGAAATTGTGTGGCTCAGGAAAATTCTAGAAGGTTTGCAAATAAAACAAGTACGTCATGATTGAGAACACCTCTGCAATAAAGTTGGCCAAGAACCCAAAGTTCCATGATCGAACAAAGCACATCAATACAAAATATCATTGGATTCGACATCATGTTGATGCAAAGACAATCCATCTATACCATTGTTCCACTAATGACAAGATTGTAGACATCTTCACCAAAGCGTTTGGAAGAGAAAATCTTGAAAGATTCAGAACGATGATTGGACTCACCAACATCCCTTCAGATTAAGGGGGGAATTTCGACACCTAATCATTGGGATTGGGTGAACACTTGTAAATAATGTAAATAGTACATAATGGAAAATAAAGAGCCATCGGGAGGTGAAGCCTAAGAGTCACTCCCTCATGTATATAACCATGAGAAATCTTAATCAATAGACACAATTCATTTGAGGAGTTACCTCCTAGCCTAATAGTTAATCTTAAAGGGATCAAGAACAAGCCCATCGACAAAAGATAACATTCAAAAAAATTTATCCATCTCTACATCTAATAGCATTATTTGAATTATATTATTTATGCACTTACTTTTGTATATTTCTCAAGATTTAAAGCATAGTTGTGTTTATGGGCTAGTTGTGCTCTTTGTGAGCTCTAATTAGTTGATTTTATTCTGTGAAACTATGAAGTTTTACCCTCAATATCCTCATAGTCTGTCTATAGAGGTGTCTCTTGATTTCTACATACATTAAACTTTGTTGCTAAATTCCTAACCTATAGGTTTTCACTGATAGAATGTACTTCAAAACCCTAAGGGTTATGTTCATCCTCCCAACCGAGACTAATTCCAAGTTATTTCAATTGTATTAATAAATTAGAAGTGGAATTTAGAATTGAATCTTTAATTATATTCTCCACGAGAAGAGCCTTCCAATCAATGTAAATTTTGCTCAATTTGGATATTGGATCTAGATGGTATAAGCTTTACAAGTTCACAAAATGTTAATAACTTCTCCAATTTTTTCATAGCTTCGAATACCTAGATTGAGGCTCAATAATTGTGCACAACACCAATTCTATTAGACAAAAACAAAAAAATAACCATTATCATAGTAATTCCACCATACCTATCAAACCCTTCTTATGATACTCAAAATAAATACAAAACACTTCCATTCCCCATTGTTGTCATTAAAAAAAGGAAAAAAATTCATTGTGTTTTACGAATTCTCAACGAAAATACGAGTGTCAAGGGAGTGATAACCTCATTGTGACCTTACTTTTATTTATATTAAATTCTTTGTTAATCTGACATATTTTTTCACTAAACCCCACTAATTTTCTACATGTTATTACTGAGTCAAAACATTATGGATTTCAACCAACTCGTTTGATTTTATAATCCGTGATGGTCATATGTTGTCTTTTTTCTAGTCATATGAAACTCCATTTTTAATAACTTAACATTTTTCATGGAAACTATCCACATGGATGATCCCATCCATCTTGCGTAGGTAAAAAATCTTCAATAACATCATGCGTATAAGTTAAACATCACATGTCAAAGGCCTTACAAAAAGCCGTTAACTACTATTCAATGGAATTAAGCCTTATCATACCCCTTGATGGTTCCTCATGGCATGCACCTATTACCTAATGGAGTATTAGGAATCTACATTCCTTAACTCCTCAACCACTTTCTCTTACACATTGGTGAGAAACCCCTATCATAACTCCTCAACCACTTTCTCTTACACATTGGTGAGAAACCCCTATCATTGCATCTAGTTTGTTCATGTGTTTTTCATGGGATGAATGTTAGTTTTCAATGGTAAAATGGGTACATCCCTTCTTGATCCTCTCGCAAATGCCACAAGAGGTTGTGGGCCATAGATATAAATAGGTGAATTAAACCTCAACTCTTCATGGAAATTTGGACCTCAAATCCAATACATTGCAAATTATTGAATATGCAAAAAAAACTTCAATCTCTCACCATTAGATAGATTCCCAGGTGTTAATGGGAAGTTAGAGATCTAATCCTTCCTACTTCCTCCAAATTGCGATTAATCCTCATGGCTATGAACTTGTTCCTTACGAGAATAATATAAATCATTTGTACAAAATGGCCCACTACCACATTAAGGGATGAAGTCACTAAAATTATTTGGATTTTCTTGGAAATTAAACTCCCTAAGTGTCTTTATTGATTCTTTTTTTATATCAAAGAGTTACACACTATTTCACAATGTCTCATCACCATGAAATTCATGGAATTAAAGTGTCATGGGTGATGTCACTCACACAAGTCTAAAACTAACTATACCTAATTCCCCTACCTATATTATGTAGCTTTCCCAATATTTAATCACCCTAAAATGAATACACACAATGGTGGTAATGTCATTCCCTATGCATGAACTACCCATAATTGTCCATCATCAAACTTGAGCGGCACTATGTGGCAAATGTGCTAACACTCTTAGTCGTAGGATGGGTAGCCACTAAATGGCACATCACAATTCCATCCCTTAGGAGATCAGATCACCATAATACCAATAAGGTCTCTCATGGATGACCAAAATTAATAAATGCATGCATAGTTGTAATAATAAAAGTGCAACAAAAACAACTATGGTTCAACATATCCCAAGAAACTCAAATCCTTACCAAAAATATCTAAACATAATCTGACATATATCATTAAAAAATGCATATTTTTTCATCTACAAAATAATCTTAAATTTCAGGCAAAGGAAAGAAATTGTATCTTCTTGTTCAATCAACCCAACCTATTAATTCTCATAATTTAGACAATCTCATAAATTACAAGTAATTCTAAATATTTCATCTACTACCCAATAATTATAAAACTTTCTTTTTCTACCCTATAACATAAGGAAATTCCTCCGCACACCTTAAAAATATTTTAATTTTTTTAATAAAATATATTGATTTACAAATTAGTTAACATAGAGCAATCTAATCCGCTAAAAAAATGAAAGATGAAATTGAAGAAGGGATGCAACTCTCTAGCGAGACAATTGCTCATTGAGGAGATTGCACCACAACACTCACTTTCTTGCATTCACGAGTCCAAAATCACTTACATATATAGGATTACAATCTAGTGAATTGATTCCTATAATATAGGAACTGAAAATATATCTAAGACTAATTAGGAAAACAACTCAACCAAACTCTATATTGAGGAGAATCTTGTAGATTTCCCCATTCTTCCAACTCTCCCCCTTAATGGAGAAATGTGTTTTATAACACACCGAAGTGATTCCTACATACTTAAAATTTTTCCTATCTAAGATTCTTTGTAAAGATGTGAGCTACATTTTCATTGGTATTACAATATACTAAATGAATTTCCTTGTACTGCATATTTCCCCACAAAAAATGATAATGTGTCTCAATATGTTTTGATCTTGCGTGGTACATAGGATTGTTCGATAATTGATGGTGCTTTGATTGTTACATTTGTTAATAGTTGGTGTTTTCTAAACTTCTTTCACATCTTCAAGAACTTGCTTGATCCAAAATACTTCACAGGTAGAAATGCATGAAGATTTGTACTCAACTTCATTAATGAGGATTGTTCGATAATTGATGGTGCTTTGATTGTTACATTTGTTAATAGTTGGTGTTTTCTAAACTTCTTTCACATCTTCAAGAACTTGCTTGATCCAAAATACTTCACAGGTAGAAATGCATGAAGATTTGTACTCAACTTCATTAATGAGAAAGAAATAATCAATTTTTTCTTATTTCTCCATTCCACGGTCCTAGATCCAAAAGCTAAATGCATATCCTAGAGTTTACAATCCTAAATCCAAAGGCTAAATACATATCCTAGAGTTTATGGTCCTAGATCCAAAGGCTAAATGCATATCCTAGAGTTTATTTTTAAATACATATTGAAATTTTATTTTAAAATATATATATATATATATATAAATATATATATATATATATATAATATATATATTTTATTATAAAATTTTAAATTAAATTTTTAAATGTATTTAGATAAGATGAAATAATTTAATGTAATCAATATTTATATTAAATAAGAAATAACTTTAAATTTTAGTGTTTTTCAATTAGTTACTACAAAGAATACATAAATAAACATATATTAATAATAATTATAGAGTATTTCGGTGGCTACATAGCTAGGGTTTTTTGTCTTGTTGTATGCGCGGATTTGTAGGATGATGGTCCACAATGGATGGGTCAACGAGGCGGAACTCGTCAAATATTCACAAAACCCATGGGATGACATCACTATCTCGCCACAACCCAAAGTCCTCCTATTGGATTTTCAGCCAACACTAGGGATCTCCAAGTCTATTCCGCTAGTGATGTCATGCCAGACGCAGTGGACAGAGAATTTTTCAATCATAAAATATTTTTCATATATATAGTATTTTAGATGACTATTTTGGTTTGAAATTTCACATTTATAAAATGTAGGTGAATTAAAAGAAATGTAATTTATTATTAAAATCGATAATTTTTTGTGAATAGTATTCATTTAATCATATATATGTAGGTGAGAATTTGGAAGAATGATTACAATAGTCATTATTTTATATCTAGGTTTCGAGTCACGAACAAGACTCACCATTGGGATATGATGTGAGAGAAGGAAAGAAGGGAAAAATAACCAAAGAAATATAAATAAAAAAAAAAAAGTGGCAAAATTTTGAGGAATAAGAAGAAGGAAATAAATAAAATCAAAAGAAAGAACACGAAAAAAGAGAGAATGAATAAATGAAAAGGAAGAAGAAATAAATAGAAGGAAATAAATAAAAAGAAGACAAAGAAGTAATAAAAATAGTAAAATAATAATAATAGAATAATAAAAATAAATAAAATAAAATAAGCATAAAAAATAAATAAAATAATAAAATAATAAAAGGAAATAAAAATAAAATAGGAGAAGGAGGCATACTAAAGAAGAAATTAGAATAGGATAAGGAAAATGATAAGAGAGAGAAAATCCAAAAGGAATGAGAGAGGAAAGAGCCTTAATGAAAGAGGGAAAGAGGAATAAGAACAGAGAGGAATAAATGAGAATAATAACAAAGGAAATGATTAAAAGAAAGGGAAATAAGAGGGAAATAAAAATAAGAAGAGGGCAAAATGAAAATAAACAAGACAAAGAAATAAATAAAAATAGGATTGCAACAAATAAAAATACAATAAAAGTAGAACAAAATAAAATAAAATAATAAACATAAAAATAAGAATAAGAATAAAAATATAAATATAAAATAAAATAACAAGATAACCAATTTTTTTATAAATTAAAACAAAGGAG
>APFE031751370.1:0-12093 GCA_000404065.3 Pinus taeda
GAGGCCTCTGCCAGCTCAATGCAACAAGAACAGGACAGAACAGCACTGGGGGAGGTCAGCTCCTCAGGGCAAGACAAAAGTAGAGCTGCAGGCATCAAAGACTTCTTTAAAGATGCTAAGAGAAGGAGTGAGCCACTGAAAATAAAGCTATACAATTATCTCTTAAACATGGCTCCATCAAATCAGCAGAGGCTTATGTCTACATATGATGTACAAGAGGCTAAATTGACTCTGAGTCATTTTACTCCCACAGAGCAGCGACCTCAATCAACTGCAGACTACATAAGGACAAACCTAGAAGTCCTTGCAAAAGACATCCACCCTATGGACCAGATTGAGCTTCACAAACAAACAGGTGAGATGGTCTATGCCACCCTGGCAGATAAGACCTTGGTGAATTATAGGCTGCAGAATAGTTTAAACAATACAGCATCACAGCTTGAGTTGGAGAGTGCATCCTCTCAAGCCAAGGACAACAGAATCAGGGCCCTGGAAGACATTATCATAGAATTTGGGCATGATCCCAACGATGTTAAGGCCATTCAGGAGGTCCTTAAACTGAGGGATGCAGATGTAGCTGCCATCAAAAAGAAGATGAAAATCCCACCAACAATTCATCCACAGACAGATGAAGTTGCTTAACAAAGAAGAGACAAGGACATCACTAACCTGCTGATGACTTTGTACAAAGAACTGGTGGAGACCCAACAAAGGCTGCAAGATACTGAGAATATCTTAGAAGCAGCTACACAAAGGGGAGAACAAGGACAGTCCTCCAAAGCACCCACAGGGGTAATGAACCTAGAAGAAACCCCTAAAGAGGACATCCCTCCACAGCAGGCAGCAAAAACAACTCCGACAGAAGAAGCTCCAACTACAATAGAAGCAACTACAACAGAGCCATCCACCACAGAAGCAGCTAAAGAGCAGGCCGAGAGCCTGGATATGCAGAAATTAAGACAAGAAATTCAGGTACTGGAGGCTCAAATGTTAGACCTCAATAAAGCCAAGGAAAGCTTAGCCAAGTTAGAAGAAAAATATGACAAATCTAAGAAAAACGTGGCTGAGAGGGAGAGGGAAGTAAAATCCCTAAGGAAGACAATTACAGAGCTGGAAAAGCAGCTCAGTTTTGATCAAGTGACAACAGAAATCAAGCAGGTGATATGGACTGCCATTGGACAATCAATCTCTAACCAATGGGAGTACATTGATGCTATGTATGAGCAGATAGGACTCATCGGCAAGGCAAAGAAGGAACTGTATAGAGCAAGAAATGCTCTAGGAGACATGGCTGACCTTGCCCCCAAAATGATTGAAATCCTCAACCACAGGAATGCTTCTCAGCTAATAAAAATGGGAATTTCTAACAGGACTGAGACCATTTCCTTAATCAAAAGGACTACAACAATGAGAAACCTAATTCAGAACTTAGATAGAAAGGTCCATGATATGCAAGCAGATATACACAAGTTCCAGAACAGGTTTACAGCCCTACAGGACAGAGGGCTCCCCAGCTTAGAAGAATCAGGAAAACTTCTCTCTTATGAGAAGTACATCAAAAGATTAAGCACTTTTTCAGCCATGCAGATTGCTGAGGCTCCTGGGTCATCTACTACAGGCCCACTAACAGGACAAGCACTTTTTAATAAATTAGATAATTTGTTTTTTATTAAAAATGAGGTAGCACATTTATTTGATAAACCTCCCGATTTCTATAAATACACAGAAGCTGATGAGACCATAGGGTCGATTTTGAGGCACCAGCTCCCTCCTCCAAACACTTGGCAGGATTTAATACAATTACTTTTGAACCAAGGCTGAGCAGGCAAACGTTTTTGCAGCAGTACAGTCCAAATCACAGGTACAAGTGGACAAAGCCATGTCAGCCAACATAAAGACACTGAGCCAACTCAGTACAGGTACTCGGCATCAGAACCAACATCAGCAGGTACAGGTAGCAGAATCAAGAAGGATACAAAAAATCAGAAGTAGTAAAACACTACAATGCTTCATTTATGAAGAACAACGCAGTTAAAGTCCGCAGTACTCAAAGGGCAAAAAGCTATCCTGACAGCATTTAAAGGCTTTTACTATCATTTATACTTGTAATAACTTCTCATCTGCTTTATCTATACAAGCGTAAGAGATATTTTCCTCTCAGATGACCTCATTCATGAGATATTTTTGTATCAAAAACTCTATATATTGACCCTCGCGTTTGTTTAGAGGGGTTGGACTCCGGATGTAAGAAATTCTCCTGATATCTTCTCTGTATCTCTGATATTGTAAATTTTCAGATAGTCTAATACAAAGGCAGTGGGATTTCTACAAAGATGTTTGTCTATTGATCTCTTGATGATGTGTGGCTCAAAGTAGCAAGACTCCTCTGCATTATATGGTCCAAATAAGTTTTCTTCATGGCTCTCTATTTCACCTGTGTTTCCTGTTATTCCATATGTATCTCGTGTTTTCTATGCGTTTAATCTCTAGATAGTGAAGAAAAAGGATAGCATCAGGACTTAGTCATTGACTACCCTGAGCTCAATCTGAACTGTCTCATATGTTTTCTTTAGATAAGGTGTTTTAAAGCGTAATTCTTAACTGCTACCTTTAATACCATATCATTACCATGTGTTGTTGTTTTAGGAATTCAAGTCATTGCTCCTAGACAACAAGCCTTTTCACTAACATACAGCTAAGTAGCGAAGTCTTAATTGCTCACTGCTAGTTGTATTCACCTCACACTCACTATTTACAGTTAGTTCCATGAAATGCACAAAGGCCCTGTAGTTTTCCTCCTCACCGAGGTCAAGATTTCAAGAGAAAAACAGTCCTAGACCCCATTGCCCAATGGATTAATCTTCCCTGCTAATATACTTTAAAGGAAACAGAAGCATCCTCCCAACCAAATACACAAAAACAATCAAAAAACTCATCTCATAACTAGCCTAAAACCCTCACTGAAAGCAGTGACAAACCTGATAGAGAGAGCCCTCTCTGACTGCAGCTGGGCTAGAAGCTGCAGCCCAAAGCTTGGTCTGTGGTTACCTCGGCCGTACCCCTGAAGGAGCCAAGGGACAACCTGAGTGATAACACTTGGTAGAAGGGAGGCTAGACATATAGTCCATGGAGATGGATTCCCAGTTGCGAGTAGGCATAGGAGTGTATAGGCCTTGCTTCTTGATGGTTGTCTTAGTGATGGCGCAGATAATGCAAGATCTGATATATTTACCAACATCTAGTTGAAGTTTGGGCCAATAAAAGTACTTTTGTAATAAAGCCACAGTTTTCCCCACACCAAAGTGTCCTATTACCCGACTGTAGTGTGCCTCCCAAATAAACTTGGCACACTCACTTGAAGGGACACAAAGGTGGGCTAGGTAGCATAATAATGCGTCCTGGAGGTGGAAATCAAGAACTTGCTTTCCAGCTACTAGCATCTGGTATGTTGAGGTGAACTCTAGATTATTTATGTATAGTTGTAGCCATCCAGAGCTACCATGACCACAAGAGTTGAGAATAGTAGTCATTGTTGCAATTGGGGGCCAACTGAGGCAGTCTGCAACATGATTGGTGCTACCCTTTTTGTATTTAATGTTCAAGTGGAATTGTTGAAGTTATGTAGACCATTTTTCAAGGTGATTGTTCTGCAACTTCCCCTGTGTCTATATAAACTAAAGAGGTTGGTGATCCATGTGGATGACTGTCTCCTTCCCCAGAATGTAGTGCTTCCATTGTCATTAAGCCTATACAATGGAATACATCTCTTTATCATAGGGGGGTTACTTCCGAATTGTATCATAAATTGTCTCACTATGATAGGTCACTCGATGCTCGTGTTGGGTGAGGACCGCACCAATAGCATTGTCTAAGGCATATGTCTCGATTTCAAATGGATGCTACAGGTCAGGTAGTGTGAGTACCAGTGTAGATCAAAGGTGGTGCTTCAACTCAACAAATTCCTTTTGTTGGGACTGAGACCATGAAAACTTTTCTTTCACCTCGCCCTAAGTAATATGACTCAAAGGTAAAGTGATATGGGAGAATCCCAATGCAAACCTCCAATGGAAATTTACAAGGCCCAAAAAGCTGCAATGCTTCGTTAGATTGGTTAGGGATGGCCAGTCCTGAATGACTTGGATCTTGGCTGGGTCCACATGCATGCCACACTCATCTATGATGTAACCCAAGTATTGGACCTGGCTCATGCCAAAGGTGTATTTCTCCAAGTTGGCACACAATTTGTGCTACCGAAGGGTTTGAAGGACTTACCAAATGTGTTGCAAGTGTTCTTCCCAACCCTTGTTGAAGATGAGGATGTCATCTAGATAAACCACCACGAATGAGTTGGTAAAGGGCCTCAAGATGTTATTCGTTAGCGTCATAAAAGTAGTAGGGGAATTTTTCAACCCAAACAACATAACCAACCATTCAAAAAGGCATTCCATGGATTTAAAGGTGGTCTTCCATACACTTTTGGTCTCTATTGAAACCTTGTGATAACCAGACTTTAGATCGATCTTGTTGAAATACTTGACCCCCTTGAGTTGGTCCAAAGGTCATCAATCTATGGGATTGGATACCTGTTCCTGACAGTGATTTTGTTTAGTGCCCAATAGTCAATGTAGAGCCTCCAAGTCTCATCCTTCTTCTGTACAGGTACAATCAGGCTCCCACAAGGCAAGGAACTTGGTTGGATGTGCCCTTTTTGCAAGAAATCCTAGATTTTTCACTTGATCTCTTCATTTTTCAGAATGGAGTGATGATATATCAACTTGTTGGGTAGAGGTTCTCTGGGAGTCAGATTCATTGAATGCTTGAATTGATAATGCAAGGGTACCCCTGTGGGTGAGGAGAAGATGTCCTTGTATTCTTGCATGACTGTATCCACTTGCTTCTACTGCTTGGAGTAACCCTTCCCATAGGTCGTGGCTGTGGCTATGACCTTCCCCTTACTTTGAGAGTGAATCAGAAAGAAAATAAATTTCCCAATCTTGGAGATGATGTTACTACATTTGCTTAGTAGAGATAAAAAAGATGGCAGAAGGTGGGGCTACCTCTGCTATCTTATCTAACTTAGTACACAGAGAAATAATAACCAAGCAAGGTGTTGACTCATATAGAACATGTGGCTTCCATAATAATGGTTTTCCTAATAATACATCACAAAGTTCAAGAAGAGAAAAATCACACAATACCTCATCTATGAAGGGCTTGATGTTGTAGGGAACATGACACTGCTAGCTAATGTGGAGATCCCGTCCTTGCTGAAATCACCTGATGGTATATGACTATGGTTGTGTTGTAGTTGGTAGGCATAACAACTTCATGACCTCTACTGAAATGAGGTTCTTTTGGCTTACGCTATCAAAAATGAACTGTTGTGGAGAACCCTTCACCCACATCTGTGAGTGGAATAGGAGCTCCCCCTCTTCTAGATCTCCAGTTTCCATCTTATGGATCTTAATGGTGGCCACAGTGGCACTGGGATCTGCATCAATGATCTTCTTCCCTTTCTTCATTTCCCTTGTCAGGTTCTAACTCAGAGTTGAAACATGCGTCAGAATGAAAAGCCTTCAGCTCAACCCCCAGTGACTGCATGGCCCAACACTCACTTCTGTTGTGAGTGGAGCTCTTATGGAACTCACACCACTTTCCCGTATCCTTCTTTCTCTTTGTGGTGTTTTTCTTTGCTTGTGGCTTTGAAAGGTTATCCTGGGTCGCCCCGCCTTGGCTTTGGCCTTTTGTTTATGGTTTTGGAGTGCCTTTCCCTTGCTTTAGATTTGCACATCCAAATTCTTGCATTTTTTGTTTAATATTCTGCTCAATCTTGACAATGCATCGGTATATTGTGCCGAGCGAGGAGATGTCTAGGAAGTCCATCTCATCCTAGATGTACTTGTGTAGGTAGATGTAGTATTTGAGTACCAAATGTTTCTCAGAATCCTTGATACCCAACTTTTTGTGAAGGGTATGCAAAAAATTGGTAAAATTTGGCATGCCTTGGTTCCTCCCCTGTTGTAGTATGGTCCACTTTATGTGTTTATCCTTATAGCTCTTGAGAGGGTAGTACTACTCCTTGATGACGTACCAGAATGAATCCCAAGTGGGTGCGACTGAAACTAGTGAGGGCGTAGTTTCATCCTTCTGCTCATGGTAGGCTTCCCACCAGTCCTTGACATGGGGGATAACTTTGAGAAGAGAAAAGGTAATATTTTCCCATTTGGAAAAATCATGAACAAAAAAATATCCTTCTAGCATATTTAACAATTTATCTATGGCATATGCATCTATCTGAACCTCAAATATGCGAATGTCAAATTTAAATTGTGCTTTAAAGGGTGTGGCGCTTCCAGAGTAGCTGCTGGAAATAGATGCATCACCCTTGGGTAGCCGCTGAAGGATCTGGGCAAAGTTGTCCATCATCGTGTTCCTTTGTCGCTCAAGGGCTTCTTCGAGGAAGATTTTGAAAGGATCTCCTTTTCCCTCGTCTTCCTTTTCTTCTCCCATGGGAGGCCATCGGGATTTGCGAGTTTGGTCTTGCAAAGGTTCAACCAGTTCAGGCACTAACTCCTTATACCCAGACCTGATTGGGGACATGCAAAGAAAAAAGGAGAAAGAGAAGATTTCTCTGATATCACTGATCCGAATTTAAATAGGAACAAAAAAAATTACTGTTATAACCATAAATACAAATATGAAGCAAAAATAACACTTAATTTCATTAATATGAAATACTGAAATATGTTTACAAACAGAATGGAAATAAGACTAGATCGAGCGAAGGTAGCTTATCTCGAAGAAGTGATGTGGTGGCTACATGTGTATGAATTATGTTACAATGAAGCTCAAGGGTCTATTTATTATTTAAAAACAAGAGAAAACCATAAATGACCAAAACCCTAACCCACGAAATGTAACACCAAGAGTTTGTGGGCCCCGATGGTGTTAGTTGGGCAATCAGTTTCCCCCGGTCATAACTTTGTCATATTTCCTCCATTCGGTATGTACGATACCTTTTTGGAAATGTATCTTCGAGAACTACAGGTTTTTCCATAGTCCCTTTCCCATGTCCACAAGAGTGTAATGGACCTCAAAAGTTCTGTTTAGGGAGTCAAAAATACTACAGAAGTTCAAGAACCGAAAACATGCTAAAAATAGTAAATGTTGAAATAAACAAGGAAACAAAAGAAACTGACTTGAGATCTAGGTGGGATAGGTGGGTGTCCACCAATATCCACTTGGATAGAATAGTCAAGCCATAGTCATTAGACATTATCTACAACTATCACCTACTACACTCAAGCGCATATCAACTGTGTCAACAAATATGTATTAGCATAATCATCTTAAAATAACATCATTGGAACACATACTCATATTATGCGATTCATCAAATGTTCAACCAACTTGCAAACATACCATGTTAAATAAATCAACTAGATGTCATAATAGACACCAAACACTCAAACACCAAATAGGCATTATAATCAAACAACCAAGCACAAAGTAGACGACATAAGGAAGTGCATACCTTAATGTATCTCAAGGGAGACAATCTTGTCTGCATAATCAATCTAGATTACCATGATATAACTTCAGAACATATCAACTCAACTACAAATAAGTTCATTATGTCCATAATAGTTACCAGCTAACATGTCCACATCATAAGCTCATAAACATTTATCATTCATACATAATAAGCACATATGCACACTCAATCTAGATTAGTATGACATAATATCACAACATATTAACTCATACATGAATGTCATAAACCTAACCATTCGCATAGACCAATCCAACTTAGTATGATACATATAACATTGAGATGTTAATGTAATAACCCTAATCATCAAGTTACTAGCATATAACAACAACAAGTTATATATCATGCTCATCAACAACATATAGCCCAATCATCAAGCTAACTAAAAGTTAACATATAACATATTCATCAATGACATATAATATAATAATCAAGTTAAATAACATAAAACAACAATAACAATGCAATGAACATAGTCATCATGCATATGACCATAATGCATACAACAACAGGTTACTTTCATGCATGACTATATGACACATGTGCATATGACTATAGTAATCAACTAGCATCTATCATGTATGTAACCATAACATCAACAGATTGAAAGGCACATGCATAACCATAATGCATATAACAATCCTTAACCTACATACCTACATGCCCAACATACAACCTCTAGGACAAACATGCTCTTGCCTCGAGGTCCAATGTTGCAAATTCACTTTGATGATTTTCATCTCTTGCTCTATCTTAGCCAACATATAAGCATCATAACAAACCAATATCATCATGAGGACCTAATTCTATAAAATGACTTTAGAATGCATGTATGACCTACCATACATAGCCATAATCATGACAATGCATGCATAACAACATATAGAAACTAACATGCATAAAAAAATCATATACAACCATACACTCATGATGACACATCCCACAATAACACCATAAACCTTCACATGGTGACATCACTACAACCATGATCAATGCATGAAAATGTAACAAGCACATGGACTAAAAGCATAAGGAACACATATGAAACATACATGAATGCATGACCAACACACTGCCCATCAAGTTTGAGGGGCGAACCATGCTTTGACACCACTCTATAACACCCTCCTCCCACATCTACCCAAGAAATCAGTGATTCCGGGTAAACATGCAACAAGATGCCACTATGATATGATTCAACCTCCTAAGTTACATTAAGGAAGTGCAACTGAAGGAAACAAACCATACAAGCATTCAAGATCGACATTAGGACCCTTACGAACAAGCCCAACCTTTCTTGCAGTTAGCTCCTGTGTCCCACTGATATTTTGGACAAATTGACCCTGGCCAGTCCCATGCTATAGGCCTTCCAGTGTCTAGGAGGCTTTGGAATCTCTCATGAAAAGGTATGTGAATGTCTAGGGACTGTTTTGCTCAGTGTTGTGCAAGTGTCCCCAAGATTTGAGCCACCTTTTTCAGGCCCAAAGCGCAGGTCACAGCACATAATTGAATGACACCTTCAGAAGAATAATATAACAAGGAAATGAAAATACAAATGCAATTACTTGATTAATACCTTGACTGGACCCCTACTAGCCATGACATACATTTCACCATACATGTCACTAATATGTAATCTACAAGTATAAATAACATATATGAGCATAGGGGTCTCATTCTTAGTTGAGAATTTCTAAGAGACATTGATGCCTTAACACATTAGCTACCATTTCATCCATTATATCATAGATAAATTGTTCATTCATTTACAAGTAAAAACATGATGAGAGCCATACATAGCTACTGTCATAAAACATATATATATATAATCAACATCATAGCAATAGAAATACCAATGAAATCACAACCATATAACCACATATAAAATAGTATAATACTCTTAGAAATACAAGGGTAAATAACCTCATATTCATGATGCAAAATCCAAACCCGAGCTGGCACTTCCATGTTCCACCCAATCGTAGAATGACTGAGACAAATATCTCTTAAGCCATTCACCCCCATGCCATATTCCAATCATTAATGTGGGATCTTATAAAACACATCAATCAAAATTGTTTAGGGCTTCTAGAGGCCAAACCACCTCAAGGCATCAAACAATGACTCCACCTCATGATCAGAAATCACAAAACCATTGTCAAATTGGTCTATACCCAAGCCTTCTAGGGCTCCATAGCATTTGTTCCAACCTTTTGAGAGAAATTCTCCCCTAGGGCTTTTGGGTTGAAACCCTAGCAGACTGAAAGTTATCTATAAAGAGAAACACACATTCACATAGCCATTATGCTATTATATACAAATTCTATAGTAAGAGGGGCGTACCTTAGGTCCTATGTTTGAGAAGGTCCTTTAGGGTCCAAACCCTTCTTCAAGTCCCTTTCGCTCCTTTTCCCTGCAAAAAAACCAATTCCAAAGAACACAGTAGTATATGGACAGAGACTTATAAAGAAATCATCTTCGTGTTATAAAGAAAGGTAGTTAGTTATGAACTTTAAACAACCATTCACATATGAATTCCAACATGAATATCATAAACATAAAGAGGATTTATATCAGGAACCAAGACGTGTTTCTTTTACTATAGACAAATAAAATGCATAAAAGGAATAATTTCACCCGAGTAACCTTTCATAGGCTCCAAGCAAAGCTTCCTTCCGGATCCGTCTAGCCTCAAGGCTTTAGCAAACTCCTTCCATGACTTACTCCATGATGTCATAAGTAGTGGATGAACATCAACACACAAGGAAACAAAGGTTTCCTGTACAAATGGGGGAAGTGTAGAAGGCACAAGGGTCTTCAGACCTGGTCACGGGAAAAATCTCAGTATAATAACCTTTCTCTCTCTTCTCTCCTCCTTTAGGCCTTCTCTTTGAGGTATTTTTATACCTCTCCCAAAGTAGTTTTTTAGTTGGTTGGGAACAGTTGGGCCACAAGCACTAACAGGTGATCAGTAGGTAAAACCCACGATCTCTGCCCGAAATTAAGGAGTTTTATATTTTCTTAAGTTTTTTAATACATATACGCAGGTTCAGTATATGCCTACCCACATATACACACATTTAACTCAGGGAAATGTCGCGTATAAGGGATAAAACACAGTTTTTTTAATTTTGGACCAGGTCTAGAAGGAGGGGTTGCCCTAGGCCCATGAGTGTAGCATCACAAACCATAATAGTGAGATTTGGAGCTATAACAGATTCCCCCTAATACATGAGGTCAGAAGGGGTACATGATGGCCGAAATGGATTAAGCAAGTACATGGAAAGGAAATTTGTCAAAAACCAAGGAGTACTTCCCCAGAATTTACCCTGCCAAGCCACAAAAGGAGATCAGAAAGAAACACTGTCTGAGGCGGGTATACCCATGCTCAGAGAAAGCAAAGCATGTCCGCATATCAAGTACAAGTAGATCCACTAAGTATACAAGTATAAATGGTTGGAAAATACATAATGGATCATCTAATCATGATTGAACAAGTACATGTCTGAATATCACATATAAGACTGTCAATGATGCTGAAAAATTCAATGTATCACTGATTTCAAAGGTTGATCCCAAAAGGTACCAACTGAACATGATGGAAAAGGATGGTACTACACTGCAAAATCAGGTGCCAGCATATAGAATTTCGCCATGACTGACTACAACATATAAGGTGGAGTGATATCAACTAGCAGCAACAGGAGCAACTATCAAGTGAACCAATGAATGCTGATACAACTTGAGGTCTTCACTGACCACCGTGGTATATTTCTACACCATGGGAATAAATGATCTAGAGTCGACCATGTGAGAAATCGTTTGATTACTAGTCATTGATGTATATCGTTATCAAACGCGAGACTACTCACCGATAATGATAATGAGCGTCAAGGTACCTAGTACAATCCAACAAGTGTGAATAGATGAGTTGGATTCGAACACCTGTAAGAATCTATCGATCAGGAGACAATGATGGTTTCCCACTGTCGATAGCGAAGGATCTGCCACTAATGACTGCAAACCCCAAGGTACTGCCAAATGGACTCTAGATCTTTGCCCCAGAGCAATGAGTCGGAGTCGATGGGGAAAGATCTGCTAGAAGGAAGGCATTAAGGCATCCTTCATCAATCTAGCGCGAGTGTAACCCGTAGGCCAATAATGTGGAAGGAATCGGACGAAGAAAGATGTAGTAACCGAACCGAGGTACGTTTCCGGCATACACAAGATGTAGCTAGCGCATGGCAGAAACCCTCTGAACCAACCAATAATGTAAGCTGACACAGAGGCGGGGTATCCACCAATAGGGTCAAATGGAAACCAAGGTACCGCACGAATCCCAATGTGTGATAATGTAAGCTGACGTCGAACACAAGGGAAACCACTCAGTCAAAGACCCATGATACTGATCGATGCTGAGCACAAGGTAACCTATCAATAATGAAAATAGGGCCAGGGTGCAACTCTAGGCCTGCCCTCAGAGCAAGGTGTCGCCGTCGATAAGGACAAGACCCGCCAGCAAGAAGTCAATGGGAACCTTC
>APFE031751370.1:12113-36767 GCA_000404065.3 Pinus taeda
TGACTCAATAACAAGGTTGAGGCGTACCTAAGTCAAACTAAATCCCGCCCAAATGGAGGAGACTTTGTTTTGAGTGCTCTGTTCAAGGGCGACATGACTGACTCTAGCTGCCAACAATAAATGGAAATACTGTCCTGTTCCCGCTCTTTTTGGAATATTTAATTTTTTTGTCTTTTTCTGTTAAGATTGAAAAAGAAATAAAAGAATGCTATGGTATAGTGGAAAAAACGAGTGTCAGTTAAAAAGATGATCTAGTTCCTGGGAATGGAACATTCCTATGCTCAATGCAGGGAGGTGAAAAATGGTCATTGACACTCAAAGGTGTGTTCCTTCCAGGGGTCAAGGTGTGTCAAGTTGCAGAAGTCAAAGGTATGCAAGGTTGATTTTGCAGTTGTCATGGTCAAAATTTGGCTTAAACATGATTCCAAGTGAAGCCGGCTCTAGGCCAAAAGGTGCAAGTGGTCAACATGCAATGCAGTAGTACAACTCAACACAAAGGAGCCTCTAGGGTATAAGGCTAGAATAAAGTGAAGAAGCTAAGAGGCATGAGTCTTCAATGCATAAGTCATGGAGGGACTACAAAGGACTCCCGAGCCTACTCAAATCGGAGTAGCATGGGCAACAAATGTTAGTGAGGTGCTAACTACAATGCCCATGTAAGGGATGGCTCTACCATCATGTCATGATTTCAAAAATCGGTGAGTGAATATGGCTTACGAACCATAACACGATGGGGTCGACCCTATGGCAGATGTATCGGCGAATGAAGGCTAGTATGCATAATGCAACGGAAAAATGGTGTCGCTAACCTATATGCCAGTGAGAAAACGATACCTGCCATGACGGGTCAGTAGTCATGGAACCGTCTCGAAATTGTCAAAAAAACATCCAAAGTGTCCTGAAAAACAAACCATTCTCGACATTCCAAGCTCCCAAGTTAAAAGTCACATGAGGCCAAACAAAATAATTTTTTAAAAAATTTTTGCATTTTCAGAACTTATAAAAGGGATTTTTGACTCACCATTTTTACCATTTGAGTTGGAGAGCAAAGATTTGGAGCAAAAGGAGCAAACTTCCCATATACCAAATTCGACCGTTCAAATTCTTCAAAAACCTCTAGGTAACTCTTATACTTAGCTTGCAATTGATTGTGACTGGTTTTAAGATTTTTAATTGATGTTTCACCATTGAATTTTTTGCCCAAAATTTCGCCGCGGCATATACGCGGGTTGGTAATATGAAACCCACGTACACGCGGGCCCTATACGCGACGGTGTGCACAGGGACCTGCGTATACGCCGCGAACCAATTTAAAAAAAAAACTGATGGTTGCAAATAATTTTTTTCTCAGAATGCCAGTCACTTGGCATGAAAGAGAGCATGCAGCAGTGGATAATGAAGTCATGAATGATCCTCAAGCTTTGGATGCCTTACGGGGATGCGGTTTGCTTAAATTCTTCAAACTACCGAACATGAAAGCCAATGTACATATGCTTGAGATGCTCATTGAATATTGGGACATCGAGGAGGAAGCCTTCATGATTGATCAAATGCCACTTAGGGTAGAAGTGGAGGATATCTATTTCATCACGGGCCTTTCCCGAAGGGGAGAGGTAGTACATTCCCGGGGCAGGACACGAAGCAGTCTCACCATAGAGGACTACGTACAAATATATTGCCAGGGACATCCCAAGAAGGTCGGGAGCCATATTTCTATCACACATGTGGCGAGTTTATCTTTGAGGATTATCCTATTCACCATAGCTCGAGTGAATGGATCGTCCTCTCTGCATCAAGCATCACGGCTAACCATGAGCGTGGCAGTTGACTGTCTCACTACTGTGTTCGACTGGTGTACTCCTCTTCTGGCCAACATGAAGAGCCATCTCACTTCTATCAAGAGGGGACAGACCAAGAAATTTGGGTATGGGACTATCCTATGTACTTTCTTTTTCGAGAGGGTTCCCGCACTCCGCCCCAGGGTAGCAGTTTCCATCAGCACCCCATGCGATCCACGCATGGGCCGATGGGCTAATATGATGAAATGTCTAGGGGGTGGGGAGGCCCCAAGGACTGCTTTCGACGATGACTTCTTCGCCTGGTGGGATCAACAGATCATCGCCGTGGATGACTACCCCTATGTTGGGCTGGATTTCTGAGGAGATCCTGACTTAGCATTACCGCCGAACCCAGCATGGGGCGAGATTGGTAAGAATTTTTTGATTTTATGATTTTTTGGATTTTTCAAATATAATGATGCATTTTGAAAAATATTTTTGATGGGATTCAAATGACTAATATAATGATCATGTTCCAGATATTGGGCCGGTACGATCAGATGGATTCCCGCGGCATGGACGGTGCGGCCAAGGAGCTGAAGAGGCGGCTGCTGAGACAGAAAGAACTCTAAACAACGTCCAGCGACACTTGACGAGACTGAGCTGCCGAGTACCGACGGCTTCGATAGAGGATCTTCCTGAGGATATGCAGTGTCATGTGGTTGGCATGCCACGTGACTGGGTTCACACTTTTCGGCATGTAGCCAATGCGATAGTTACCTACTTGGCCGCTCATCCTAAGCCGAGGCATTAGATATGCCGGACATGATTATGGGCATTTGAGTCTCGATTTTGTATATTTTTGGACAACATATGTACACTCGAGATGCTTTATGATATATATATATATATACAGTTCTACTTTTCGATGCTTGATTTTATTGTGATGAATGATTGATGTGCCAATCTAATGCTTGATTAGCGATAGAATCAACTAACCAATTATGAGATATTAGAATGTGCAAATAATTAATATAAACAAATGATCTTTGCAACAACCTCACCCTTAAATACTGGCGATATAAACATCGATCCCTTACCCGATAAATGTTGTTTAATTGTGACACTATCAATTGAGAATCAAGATAAACTACCAATGAGTCAATCTCGTTAGAAATTGCCTTGGATAGTAAATTAATAACGACAGTATACTCAGCTATATTATTTGAAGCGGGACCAATGCATATGCCTCTTGATACCATTAATTGACAAGTTGGATAATAGAGTACCCAAGCTGCGAAAGCGAGATTCTGAGTGTGCTGACTAGCACCATCGCCGAACCCAAAATAGACCAAATCATCCATCAACACCTACCACAGAAGACCACAAAGTGTTGATATAAAAAAACTCTCGATGATATATGTACAAATATACATAATATACAAAGAAGCCATTGCCTAACTCCTACTTAAGCAAAGTACTTCTTTAGGTAGAGCCCGTTTCAGGGCTCCGCCGACCCTTTTTCAAAAACTCGTTTAATAATGAAAGGACCGTATCACATAGGCTAAACTTGCCTGCCCCTAAGGTGTCTTTATCTTGGCCATAGACCAAGACAAGGTCACCTTCGGAAAAGACTCGAGGACGGACAGATTTATCATACTACATTTTAACCCTTTCCTTATGAGGCTCATTCATCGTGGCAGCATCCTGTCGCTGCTCATTGAGATGTTCCAAGTGAAGGAGGCGTTCTTCGAGACTCGAAGTCTTTGGAAGGAGCTCTACAACTAACTTAAGATATGGAATTTCACATTCAACTGGAATGATAGATTCCATCCAATAAACCAACTAAAAAGGTGTAGAACCAGTAACAGTCTTCACGGAGGTCCGGTATGCCCAAAGAGCCGAATACAACATAATGTGCCAATTAGACCGATTTTTGTCGATTTTCCGTTGCAGGGTCGTCTTAAGAGTTTTATTGACTACCTCGACCTGTCCATTGGCCTGAGGATAATAAGGAGATGAATGCTCTTTCTCGAAACCTAATTTGAGAGCCAATTCAGACATTAGTTGATTCTGGAAATGCTTGCCATGATCAGTGACAATCTCTCTCAGGATATCGAATCTTGAGATAACCTGATTGAAAAGAAACAATGCTGTCATGTCACTATCATTTTTACAAGTGGGCATGGCCTTGGCCCACTTTGTAAGGTAGTCTACAGCCACAATAATGTACCTATGATTCGCCGCTGAAGGCGGATTACAAGTTGTAAAATCAATACCCCACTTAGTAAAAGGACCAACGGTGACAATGGGAAAAAGAGAAGCTGGATGAGCACGCATCTTGCGAGTAAATATTTGACAGGGGTGACAGCGTTTGACTGCTTCCACACAGTCTTTAAAGAGTGAAGGCCAAAAATAACTGGCACGTAAGATGCGCTGGGCTGTAGCAAGCCCCGATAGATGAGCACCAAAAGCTCCACTGTGGCAGTCATTTAGCACTGACTCTGCTTCCTCTAAGGTTAAATAGTGCCGAAGGATTGAATCAACCCCTTGACAGAATAAGGTATCACCAATGATAACATAATTTTTAGCTAGGTGACATAATTTTCGACGTTCATCCTCGGAGAAAGTAGAGGGAAACTTCGAAGTCTGGAGATAGACAATGATATCTCCATACCAAGGGTCGAGTGAAGAGATGAGGAATAAATGTTCGTCGGGAAAACTTCCTCATAAATAGTATCCTCTCCACAAGGAAGCTCAGAAATTAGCTCAGCGAAAACCATGGATTTCTTAGACTTGGCAGACAAGAACTCGAGATCAAATTCCTGCAAAATGACTATCAATCTATTATATTTGCCCCCAATCACTCGCCTACTGAGGAAAAATTGAAATGGATTGACTGCCGCTAAGACAAAAGTTTTGCACAGCAGGATATAATGATAGAGCCGCTGGACAACATAGACAGCCACCAAGGCCAACTTCTCAACTGGAGAATAGCGAAGTTCAGGACCTATTAAGCCTTGGATCAAATAATAAATCACATGCTCGGTGAGAGCATCGTCCTCTTGAACGAGAACCATACCAATGGTTGATTCTGCTGCAGCGAGATATAAAAGGAAGTCTCTCCCATAATCTTGTGGACTCAAAAGCGGCCTAGAGACTAGTGCCTTTTTCAAAGCATCAAATGATCGTTGCGCAAAGTCGTCCCATACAAATGGAACTCCTTTTTGTAGCAAACGCATCAACCCTTTAGTGATCTTGGCATAGTTCGCTATAAACCGTCTTAAGAAATTAGCCTTCCCTTGAAGACTTTGAAGTTGTCGAATTGAGGATGGGGGAGGCAATTGAACTATTGCCTCAACCTTGAAGGGATCAACCCGAATCCCTTCATTTGACACAATGAACCCTAACAACCGACTGGACGTAACCATGAAAATGCACTTGTTGGGATTCGACCAGATTTTATAAAAATGACATCGATCGAAAACCCTTCAAAGGTGACTAGGGTGATCAGTTCTCTTTCAAGAACGAGCAGCGAGATCATCCAAGTATGCTTCGATGACATGCTTGATGTCATGGAAAGCATATGACATGGCCTGCTGAAAGGTGGCTCCAACATTTTTAAGGCCAAAAGGCATCTTTCTATATGCAAAGGTACCCTAGGGACATATAAAGGCTGTCTTATGTTGATCTTCAAGACGGATAGAAATTTTATTATACCCAGAAAAACCATCCATGAAGGAAAAAATCTCATTACCCACACACTTGTCGATAATCTGATCAATAAATGGCATGGGGTAATTATCTTTCGGAAAAGCCTTGGTTAGGTCCCTAAAATCGATGCATACTTGGATTGTTCCTTGCTTTTTATCTACAAGGACTGGATTAGAAACCCAATCAGTAAGAGGAACAGGGTATATGAAACCCGCCTTTACCAGCTTCTCCACTTCAGCTTTGATAGTTGCTGCTTTCCTAGGGTTAACCGTTCGAAGCCTTTGACAAACTGGTTTGGCGTTTTCATACGTCTTGATCTCATGTGAACTATAGATGGGTCAATGCCAGGCATTTCTTCATAAGACCAAGCAAATACATCCCGAAATTCCTTGAACAGGTCGATGTAAATTTGAATTTCTTCAGGGGAACACTCAATTCGGATGAAGAGATTCTTGATCATGTTAGGGTCCCTAGAGATGCTTATAGGTGTTGTTTTGGAAATCACTAAGATATTACCTTCGACACGAATGTGTGCTGGAGCCAAAGGATTTGACACTGTACAAACATCACTAGTACAAAGCTCGAAGAATCTAGATTCTACCTCCTGCAATGGAGGAAGAAAGTATGAACGATGGTGTAAATCTTCCCAAGGTCGATCTATACCCATCATTGCTTCAAGAATTGCTTCTTCAGAAGGTAAAACTGAATCTAAGCAGTCCAAGGCAGAGGTAGAATCAAGGCTCCAAGTCGGGGCCGCATTGCCATCTAACTTCTCTTCGGAAAAAGGAGTAGAATGGTCATCTGCAGAGTTGACGATAGACTGATATCTAAGCTCAGCTGCAGATATAGGGAATGCCATTCCATTCCCTTGTCCTTCAACTAATGTGGTCGTAGGTGAAGGCAAGGTCCAAGGGTCTGAAAAATAACGAGTTCGGAAGAACTCTTCTCGAGAAGACTCCTTAGATGATGAAATGGCATTGATTTTAGCAAAAGGAGAGGGAAGATCAAAAGTACCCATCAACAAGGAATAAATCCCTACTCCTAAATTCTCAATAGGCGGACGAGGGTTATCCACTAAAGGAACAGTAGTGTCAGAGGTTGCTTGAGGATCGACCGGACAATAATCCAATTGATCAACCTTAATGATTTTCCCATCATGAGGAAACCAAATGACACGGAACAGAGTCGAAACAACAACATCCATTTCGTATACCCAGTTCCTTCCTAAGAGGAGATTATAGTCTAGGTTGGCATCTACGACTTCGACTTCAATATTAACGACCTTCCCCCCAACACATATAGGAAAGGGCGGGATAATCCCATGTGGCTTATGAGAGTGACCATCGAATGCAGTCAAGACGGTAGGTGAAGGAACAGTCGAAGGTGATCCAATAGCCTTCCAGCATGACATCGACATGACGCATGTGGAAGCTCCTTCATCAATAATGGTATGAAAATGTTAATTTTCCAGTATGTAGACTTTATTTGAAAAGCCATATGATGAGGGAGTCGCTTTTTGACATTTAACATGTCGAAAGTGAGCACTAAAGAGTTAGTTGGATCGACTGCCCCAATCACAGAAAGTAAAGCACTTCGCTAAGCCGGACACGACTGGAGAACCTCTAAAGCGGACATGGCGCATGGACTCTGAGCCAGATCCTTAATAATGGAGTAATTCTGGGTGGCCCTAGCATTAGGATTAATAGTTGCACATTTAGCGGAACCCTTCGGTATCCATGGTATAGTCTCAACAGGGGGTCACTCAATATGAAGGTCGGTATTTTCGGGAACAGTCTTGTCCTTGGAAGTTTTGGCTTCACCATAATCACGTGACCAAGTAGCCACATGGACGTTAGAACCCATCATGAAAACATTCGATGACTTTTCCCCTTCCTGGTTGCCCCCTGCGGAGGTTCTAGGGTTTGAACTCGTGCCAGCAAGAAGTTGTTTCCCTTGGGGAAAAGGGTTGGTTAACACAGCTTGAGAACTAAAAGTCCCTTGCTGCCGTAACAAGCACTGAGCATCTTCAATCTTGGGGCAAATATGAGTTAAATGTGGAAACTTGACTTTCTTTTTAGACTCATTTCTACCACCACCAACATTATTGCTAGATTTATTTGCGTTAGGCTTCCCATGCTGGTTCTTTTTCTTACCTCGTACTTTCTTTTTCCCATTGGAATTTTGATTTCTTTTGGGGTTATCAGATTGGACGACATTAATCAAAGAGGTTTGGGAATCCGAAGGGTTAGACAATGTGACTTGGTTATTAGAAGCAGTTTGTAAAGACAACTGCTGCAATTGGTTCAACAAGTTCACTGCATTCGTGTCTATCGACCCAATGATACCATCCGCGTGGGGACCTGGCTTCGACTTAGATATGTCAACCTTAGAACTAGGAGCATCTGGCAAGTATTTTTGTAGGATCCTAGACTGAGAATAGATCAATTCTAATTGTTGGGCCCTAAAAATGGCTTGCTCCTCAAAATAGACTCCAGACATGGAGACATCTTTGGAGATCTCAGGTTGTAAGGATTTCAAAAACCATTCGAGATGGTACTCAGGAGGGATTTCAGCTTTAATGAGCCTCTTTCTCCATCTCCATTCCTGAATATGATCATAAATGTGAGTTGCCTTGTCCTGACGAAAAGTGGCCAGTAGTTCAGTTCCAGCATCATAACGGACAAGCAACTGAAAATGATTTAAGAAAATATTGGCTAAGTCAGTGAAAGATGTAAAGCTTCCTCCTAGAAAATATAGATACCATTTGGCCGCATTAGCAGTCAAGGTACGTTGAAAGAGTCTCAACCTAATCAAGTCATCGATAAGGGAGTTAGATGAGAACCACAAATGGAATGTGGTTACATGGTCGGC
Source organism: Pinus taeda (assembly GCA_000404065.3). NCBI lineage: Eukaryota > Viridiplantae > Streptophyta > Pinopsida > Pinales > Pinaceae > Pinus > Pinus taeda. The sequence goes on from APFE031751370.1 coordinate 20,477, forward strand.
TGGGTCCTCACCGCTCTTCCCTTCGAATTTTGGAATGTCCGAAGGGAGTTTGGTTTAGACCGGAGGCCAGGCCCGATTGTACTTGATTGGATCGTTTGTTAACTTAGTGAGATCTGGCAAGTTCAACGTTGCCAGAAACGGAAGCCTAGGAGGACCTTGGGGATTCCACCCAGACCGGGCGGAACTCCCAAAGTTCTGAAAATATTGACTTGGATTTTGGAAGGCACCAAGCTACCCGAAGTAACCAGTAGAACTGGCTGAACCAAAAGTGAAGCCTTGTGATCCAGCAAAATTCAGAGTTTGACCAATTCCGGCCGCATATCCACCATAACTAGCAAAGTTTCCTCCTAAAGGATTATAAGGAGTTGATAACCCCTGATACAGATTCCAAGCTGAAGCTAAGGGATGAATACTTTGAAATGAACTAACTGTGGTGTATGGCCTATTCCCTTGTTGGCCAAAAAATAGATTCCTAGTTCCCGTGCCACTAGCCCCAGGGTTACTCCAACCTTGGAAAGGATTGCTGCTTTGTCCTATAGAAGAAAAAGGCATGGATCCTATCGTTGGGTTGAAATGTGGTATATGACCACTTCTGAAAGGAAAACCCTGGAATGAAGCCGATCCACTCATCATGGACGTGGTGGCACCAAACAAAACTGAAGGAATACCCTGTGAATGGGCGCCAAATGGGAAGAATGCAGAACCAAAAGAATTGGTTTAGACTCGTGGATGGAATGGAAGTAGACCCAGCTAAAGATGTGCTAGAAAAAGATCCAAACAAAGAAGAAGAGGAGATGGAAATCGTTCCTCACCCTTGTACCGATGTTGGAGTCTGCATAGTTGTAGCACTTCTAGTAGAAGCCATGCTTCTAGTAGTGGTCATCGATGGTAAGCGCGTAGCGTAATCTGGACTTGATGGTCTATGCGTCGGAGTCCCAACGTATTATAATATGTCTGGACGAATAGATGGTAGGGGAGAATTCGGAGCCGCTAACGACTTTGAGAGTTCTTCTACCTCTATATTATTCTCCGCTTGTAAGCGAACTCGAGAAAGAACTGGAGTGTTCCTCTCTTGTTCCGCGGAACTGCCAGGCCTTGCTTGAATACTAATGCCCCCGAGAGGAGGATCAATCTCCAATGCGTCAACTACCGTGGGACGAAACCCACCAGTGGTATTACCTTTGCGCCTTCTAGGAGAAGGTTCTAAACTTGATGGTCAAAGACCACGAAGTCTTCGAGACTGTATAGGTGATCGGTCAACCACTTTCAATTTCTTGTTAAGGTCTAACTAAAGACTCAAAAAATTGAAAGCTAGGCCAACTAAGAGCATAGAGCACACACTATAAAGTCCCTAAAGATAACAGCCAGTCAAACAACTTCCAAGTATTTCCACTCAGGGTGATTACGACCGGACACCAAAATATGAGAAAGTGAATTAAGGGGCCCTCCGAAGATAGTCTGGGATGATGAGGGCCCAGTCCTATCAGCGAAGGTAATAGAGGAAGTTACGCTGACCTCTTAACAACAGCCTACGCTGGTGCAAGCCCCCAAGCTTCACAAGGGTTCCCTCCAGTAGTACTGTCGAGAGTGATGCAACGTCGACCTCAGGTGCCACGGGATTCCCCTCTGCAGCCACCTATGTAGATCCCTAGGAGTAGCAACTATGGATACCAACTCGTCGCAGAAGCCAGGTGGAACACTCCTGAGGTAAGTTTGGACAAGTAGGAGAGGGGGTATCTCTCTTTCCTGTCTTCACAGACCGTCGTGCTTAACTCCGAGATCCAGAGCTTTCCTAGTCTTCCTAACGCTATTGGATTTTCACTCATTATTCAGACTCCTACGTTTGACGTTTAAATGGCCTTCGAGAGTTAACTCTCCACTCGCCTAATCCAAGGCCCTAAAATCCTAAAACTTGTTGGTGTATGTAACTTAAAAGAGAAAATTTTAGTGAATTTTAGTTAGCGCTTGATTTTAAAATAGGTTGTTCTTTAAGTCACGGGATAACGGAAGTGAAACTAGTGGTGTTTTTGACGCAAAAGAAATTAATAAAAATCTAACTATATGCACATGCACTTGTTTTCATTTTTCGATGAAGAGCAATTTCTACAGGGTTCAAAGGAACTTCTAATAAAACAAATCTTTCTTTTCTTTTCATTAATTCACGCTTCACACTCACAAAAGTTAACAAAGCTATGTATGCCTAAAAAGATATGCAAATCTATCCTAATGCAACAAATATATGCTGATGCAAGATTCAAAACAACTCTAAAAACAAGAAATGAAAGTTGCTTGCTTATCAATTTTTTATTTTGCCACTTAAAATGTCTAGATGGAATATGAGATGCTACCATTCATTTCGTCTAAACTCTAAAAACAAATTTTAAGAAAAACATAAATCACTTTCATTCACTAAAAGGAAACCAAATGAAAACCAAGTTCAAGAAAGCAAAACGAAGTTTTTCAAAAAGTTTTCTTCAAAGCAACAACAAAAGAGTCTTCTCAAAAATGCTCTCAACAAGACTAAAACTTTGTGATTGAAAAATAGGTAACAAACACTTTTGCATGTTGACACCATACAAGGGATGAAAACTCAACAAACATAAATGTCTTTAAAGATTCTCTTAACAATCAAAAGCAACAATTAAAGCTTTGGCAACAAAGAACAAAAAATATTAAAAAGACAAATTTCAAGAAAGTATCAATCAACAACTTTCATGGAACAAAGATATGGATGGTCACAAAAAGCGGTTTTGTCAAGCAAACAAAAAGTCACCAAAAGCAAGATTTAACACAAAGATTGAGACCAATCTTTCTGCCCTGATGAATCAGAGCAGCCAAGATTCCAGCAAGAAATCTTGTGTGCTTTATCAAAAAAAGATGACGCTTGCAACAACAAAAACAAGACCAATACCCCTTATAATCAGAGAGAATTTGGAGCAAGATGCTTGTTGTAAAACAAACAACTGATACTGGAAAATGATTGTTTCAAACTCAATCAAACCACCAGACAAACCTTCAGAGACAAAAAGATTTACAAATCTTGAAAATTGCAAGATATACGCGACTGCACTTATGTACAGATTGCATGTATACGCGACTGATCCTAAGGAAACCTACATATACGCGGGTTAACTTCAGGAAACAAGCGTATATACGCTTCTGTAACAGAAAAACAGTGTATATAAAAGATTTCAAGAAAAAATAAAAAACAAACTAAAGAAACTTGAAAAACTTAGAATTCAAGAACAGACCACATAGCAACAGCAAAATGCTCCCCTAGGGCTTTTGGGTTGAAACCCTAGCAGACTAAAAGTTGTCTATAAAGAGAAACACACATTCACACAGCCATTATGCTATTATAAGCAAATTCTATAGTAAGAGGGGCGTACCTTAGTTCCTACATTTGAGAAGGTCCTTTAGGGTCCAAACCCTTCTTCATGTCCTTTTCGCTCCTTCGCCTTGCAAAACAACCAATTCCAAAGAACACAACAATATATGGACAAAGACTTATAAAGAAATAATCTTCATGTTATAAAGAAAGGTAGTTAGTTATGAACTTTAAACAACCATTCACATATGAATTCCAACATGAATATCATAAACATAAAGAGGATTTATATGAGGAACCAAGACGTGTTTCTTTTATTATAGACAAATAAAATGCATAAAAGGAATAATTTCACCTAAGTAACCTTTCGCAGGCTCCAAGAAAAGCTTCCTTCCGGATCTGTCCAGCCTCAAGCCTTTAGCAAACTCCTTCCATGACTTACTCCATGATGTCATAAGTAGTGGATGAACATCAACACACAAGGAAACAAGGGTTTCCTGTACAAATGGGGGAAGTACAGAAGGCACAAGGGTCTCCAGACCTGGTCACGGGAAAAATATCAGTATAATAACCTTTCTCTCTCTTCTCTCCTCCTTTAGGCCTTCTCTTTGAGGTCTTTTTATACCTCTCCCAAAGTAGTTTTTTAGTTGGGAGTTGGTTGGGAACAGTTGGGCCACGGGAACTAACAGGTGATCAGTAGGTAAAACCCACAATCCCCGCCCAAAATTAAGGATTTTTTATATTTTTTTAAGTGTTTTAATACATATACGCGGGTTGGGTATATGCCTACCCACGTATACATGTGTTTAACTCAGGGAAATGTCACATATAAGGGATAAAACACTATTTTTTAAATTTTGGACTAGGTTTGGAAGGAGGGGTTGCCCTAGGCCATGAGTGCAGCCTCACAAACCATAATAGTGAGATTTGGAGCTATAACACAACCGAGCTTCCAATACTAGTAACTCAACCCATGGTTGCTGCCAAGATCTACAGAAGCTTTCCATCCAAGGCTCCAGGACTAGTAACTCAACCCATAGTTGTTGTTGGGACCAAGGCTCCAGGACTAGTAACTCAACCCATAGTTGTTGTTGGGACCAAGGCTCCAGGACTAGCAACTCAACCCACCAATGGCTCCAAATGATTTTTCCAAACAAGGCTTTGGGAATAGTAACTCAACCCAAGCCATTACAGGGCTTCTAGAGCCTTTTTCCAAACAATGATCCAGGAATGAATAACTCAACCCAAGCTAAAAAAACATGAGAAATAGCTAGAAACACAAAGAAATAAACCCACAACACCATGGATATCTAGGGAATGGAAAGTATAGGCAAATCCACTATCAGTCGAAGAACCCCTCCATGCCAGTGGTAGATCATAGCCAAGAAACCACATGCATGTGCCATGCATGCCGAAGCTAGTGAGGAAAATACATGAAAATTGGTACCTATGAGCAAAACCTTATCTAGCTATTGATCTTCATGTTCTCTTGCAATTTCCTACTCTTCTTTTACCTTCTTGCCCCAAAACTCCAGGTAGGCCACACTCTCCAAGAGTGCTCCAAGAAAACTCTAAGTGTCTAAGAGTATGAGAGAGAGAGAGAGAGAATAGAGAGAGAGAGTTCCATAACTAAATTGACCAAGCTTACCCTAACTAAGTCTGCCCACTGATCATCATAAGCCTTTTTATTAATGAGGCCTCTATTTTCTTCATTTTCCTTCTCACATGCAACCTGTGACCTTTCACCTCCATTTTCTCCTAATTTCCACTATTTTCATAAATAAAATTCCAATAAATGCCTCATGCCTTTCCAAAGCCTTTTCCATTTCCTTTGCCAATTTCCTTAGCCATAATAAAAAAAATGAAGATACACTAGGATGTCTTTCCCAACATTCAACTTGGAATACATGTCCCATGACAGTGATCTTATATATTTTTACATGGATTTTTAACCAAGTTTGTTACAATTTTGGCATATGTTTGGGTGATGTTTTGATATATGTACATATGTATATGGATGTAGATACTGCCATGAGCTATGTTATAAAGCTCCAATAATAGGTATGGGTGTCATGTCATTATAGTTTTCATGTTGTTAGGTTCTCATGTTGGTTTGTTTTTCAACAACATGATCATTGCAAAGTCTGCATCGACCTATGTTATAAAGTTGGACCATGGGAAGTATGTTTTATTTTCAGTAGTTTTTCTAAGGTATGGGTGTGGTTGAACACCGAGGATGGTGTCCCAAAATAGGGAGGATTCTATAATAGCCATGGTAAAAATTGCATGTAATAAAGGTTAATAATGGAAAAATAATAACCACGGTTGATGGGACACTCATTCCAAGCTCAATGTTGGGCAAAACATCCTAGCGTGGGTGTTCATTTGGTTTATTATGGTTAAGGAAATTAATAAAGGCAATGGCTAAGGAATTTGGAAAGGGAAGGTGGCATTAATTTGATTTTTATTTATGAAAATAATGGAAATCAGGAGAAAAGGAAGGCAAAAGGTCACATGTTGAATGTGTGGAGGAAAATGAAGGAAAATAATAGAAAAATGTAGAAACTAGAGGCCTAATTAATAAAAAGGCTTCTAAGGATTAGTTGGTACCCTTTTGTCAGTTCAATTTTGGAGCTCTCATTATTATCTCTCTCTCACTCTTGGACACTCAGAGTTTTCTTAGAGAGATTTTGCATTGGATCAAGAAAGGAAAAGAAGGCAAGAGGAAGCAAATATCAAGCATGGAAGAAAAAGATCAAATAACAACAATATGATTCTTTGTATATATCAATTTGGATGTGTGGTTTCCTCGCTATATTTGGAAGGAATGGTGTTGCATGTGTGTTTTTGGTTCTCTTTCTGTCATTGGCATGGGTTTTTCCAGGTGTGACAATGTTTTTAAGTATAGCCTTTCCATTTCTAGAAGCCATCCTGTGATTGGGCTATCAGGTTTTGGTTGAGATGGATTGTCGAATGGATTTGAAGCAAAGTGAGGTGGATATTTGAATAAAATATCACATTTCCTAGTAACCCCTGAACTGGATTTTGGGTTGCGATAAAGCCTAATTTTGTATTTCCTCGATGATCATAGGAATCCTCGACTATTGAATGGAGGGATGTACGGTAAAGCCTAGAGGTGGGTGCTCTCCATCAGGCCTAGTAATGTTGGGATGGGATATATGGTAAAGACTGGAGAGTGGAGTCTTGGTTATGGCCTAGTGATCCAGTGTGGATTGTGGTAAAGCATAGTTTATATTGATGAGGGTGAGGTGGTTAAGCCTTGGGATGCCCTGGTTGGTTCTTTTGGTTTGAGTCCCACATTCATGCTTGGATTGGTTGAGGAGAGATTTGGCTTAACCAATCTATGGTTGGGTGGATTGTGGTAGTCCCATATCGGTTTGGATTTCTCATTTATTAATAGGAGGTTCTTTCCTTTTTATCTTATGAGTAAATGTATTAGTTTATATGTGGATTCTATGGCTAATGTATCCTTGATATTTTTGTTGTTATATGTTGGTTATAAGCATGTATTATGACAATGATGATGTGTGGCTCTCCTCATTTTTGTTTGTAGATGAATGAACAATGTATCTATGACCTAATAGATGATAATGCAACTAATGATATAAGGTAATATTGCTTCTTAGAAATTCTTAGATAAGTATGAGACCCCTATGCTCACATATGTTGTTTAGACTTGTAGATTACATATTAGTGACATGTTTGACGAAACGTTTTTCATGGCTAGAAGGGGTCCAGTCCAATCCCTATCAATTTTTTTCAAAATCTATCATTGTTTTGTTGTGTAAATTAATTTCTAAATGTGTCATTGAGTTTTGGGCAGTTACCTAGACATTGGGCCTAGAAAAGTGATGTGAATCCCAGAGTCGTGGGCACAAGACTAAGGAGAAAGGTACCTAGACACACCCATGTTGTAACAACCCTGGTTAAAAATTCATGTAAAATATATAAGATCAATGTCATGGAACACGTATTCTAAGATGAATTGTCGAAAAAAATCCTAGTGGGTGTTCATTTTGGTTATTATCGTTGAGGAAATTGGCAAAGGCAATGGAAAAGGCTTTGGAAAGGCATGAGGCATTTATTGACATTTTATTTATGAAAATAAAGGAAAATCGGATAAATTGTAAGGTGAAAGGACACAAGCTGCATGTGAGGAGGAAAATGAAGGAAAATAATGGATAATGAAGAAAATAGAGGCCTCATTGATAAAAAGGCTTCTAAGGATCAATTCACTAGTAGAAAAAGGTGAAATTAGTGACTAGGTGACTAAAAAGGTTAGTCAACACAACTTTTCCAAGTAAAATACTACCAAAAATTAGTAATATTAAGAAACCCAACTAAAAATGACTAACATAAATGACTATTTTAGTCACCAGTTAAAATATGCGACTAGAAAATGACAGTTAAAATATACAATAGTTAAAATTGATTAACATAAATGACTAATTTGGTCTAGGAAGAAAAATATGACTATCTAACAAAAGCTACAATAATATGAATTATTCATTTATGTTGGTCATTTTAATTGCGTCACTTCGAAAATCTAAACTTACAAGTCATAGGGGATTCAAAGGTTGTTTTAGATTGGATGAAAGGTTATACTTCCTTGTACACTTCTTTATTGGATCAAAGGATGATTAAATTTGTGGATCTTATTAGAATATTTAGGGTAATATCATTTTATCACATTCATAGGGAATCAAATTCAAAGGTTGAAAAATTATCGAAAAGGGGAGTTGGCCAACACCTCCTTCTGCAACATGATATGACCACCTATATATGTTGCAACAACCTTTCCAAATTATTTAGTTGTTTGCAGATATATTTCACATTTCTTCTTCCTCTTGCAAAGTGGTAGTGCTAAGGAGAGGTTATGAACTTTGATCCAAGAATGTTCACTTAGTGCCACTACCAGTTTCCGCCATGCAACTTGCATTGATGATAACTGGATGACTTTTGAATGTTACAAATGTGTAAGTAATCCACATTAAACTTTGTTGTATTCATTGTCCTTAGTAAGAATGACAAGTTTGAATATTTCCTTTATTTATCATCACAAACACATAACCCTTTGTTGTCTGAAACATAGTTAATATTGTTCGTCTATGATCTCTTAATTGTGGAATGGTCTCTTGATGATGATAATGAACTCTCAGTCTCCAATTCTCATGAATATGATTAATGAATGATCTAATTACTTACTTGTATAGACAATTTATGATTCGTTTTATATTTTTACTGTGCCATTATATATATTCTTCACTAGCATATCATGCTATATGGTTAATTGTCCAAGATTTATCTTTCATTTTCAAGTATAATTTGGTTGCATGAATAAGCATAGTTGTGTAATTAAAATAATTCAAAATTTGTTAATAATTCATGGTTTGTTTGGCTATTCGTACACTTATCCCTAACCTTTTAATTTGAGAGTGAGTACTGTCAAATCACTAGTCTTCCTTAAGGAGCTTTCTTTCATTACTCAATGACCTAGCTTAGGTCCATATTTAAGGATTCCCCCCTGGATAAGGATATCCTTCTTGCAGTCTAAAGAGTGAGAGAAGGCCACAAAGGGGGTATTTGGTGGCTTGCTTGATGGGTGGGATCAAGACATTTTTTTCTATGAAAGTGTTTGAGTGGAGGTACAATTTAGAAAATTCTTACAAGAAAATTAATTTCCTTTATTTCCATCACCTAAACTACTTCCAATAAAATCACGTTCTTTTAATAAAATATAATTTTGATAAATAATTAATTCAATAAAATTAAGCAAATAAGATTATTATTATTATTGTTATCTTTTGTTTATGAGAGAATAGACAATTATATCACGTTTGTACTTACGGATCGATACTATCCACTACCGCAATCACCTCCAAGTGTATCCACATTGCCTCACATGTGGCACACTGAGCTAATCGAAGTTTAAACCAATAACATCATAAGAAATGCCTTAACAACCCATTTTGTCATAAATTAATCTACACCATGGGGTAAATTAAAAATAACTTTTAATATTAAAAAATATAGCTAATTTATTTTATTTGAAAATCAATTTTAACATCTAATTTGAGGAAACTCCGTAAAATAAAATTCAATGTGAAAAATGTTAAGCAAAATAAAGTTGTGGTAATTATTAAAATAAAAATAGTAAAGTGAAATATAATATTAATAATTATAATTATAATTAAAATTCAATCATATTAATCCTAATTTACCAAGTGTGAGAGGAATAAAATATCTTCATATACAAACCTTTTTTAAAGTGAAAATATATTTGATCCCCTTTGCCCTTGGTAAATCGAAAATTAAGATAGATCAAAGCAAGTTTTATATCAATTTATATAATTGAAAGTAAAGAATTATTATTTTAATGGAAAGTTACTTTCAAAAATATTAGTAATTTCTTCAATTTTAAAATAAAGCCATCTTAGTTCCATCTTAACTTCAGATCTATCAAGCGACGAGAGGGACCACATAACTTGAGGTGCAAACCTCTTTTTTGAGTGCAAAATTTGAGGAAAGGTTTGTACCTCGAGAGATTTTATCCCTTTTGGTGCTTGATAGATCCAGCATTAAGATGGATCTAGGTTGGTTTCAATCATGTGCGACCATAGAAAATCTAACGAATATATGATTATTTTTTTCAATAATATTTAAATTCATCTAATATCAATATAATCATTTTAAATATGCCAATATGTTTCATATTAATCTGTATATTTTAATTTTAAATTTGTTTAGTTGCCGCAATTTTTTGTGATGATAAAATGATGAAAAATGATGAAATATAAATTTATAATGTAAAGGGACAATTTAATAGTGTTGAGTGATAGAAAATGTGAATAATAAGAATATAGCCAATTACAAATAGTCTTAATTTTGTTTAATCTAAAACTATTGTTAGGTCCCTATACTCCTAGTGTAACCCCTTTCTGTTATCAGTAAAACCCCCTTATTATATTATTTTACCCATGTAGTCCCCATATTGTTAATATTGTGCCCCATAGAAGCCCACTATTGTTATTATTGTGCCCTTACATTATTATTGTTATGTCAGCTCTGATTATATTATGATGCTTTAGACTCCCATATATAGAAAGGAGGTCTTGTCATTTGTATCATCCAAGAATTGTTCATTTGTGTAATGTAAAGGACGTTTCCCCTTGAAGAGGCTTATTTCTAAGGCGTTGATCTATATTTTCTATGTTTTTGTGAGTTGGTTTCATAACATTTGGCATAAGAGCTTTGGATTCTATGGTTTTGTTGCTCCAAATAGGCCATCGTGGAATTGTCACTATACCATTTTTTATGTGACGTTTTAGAAGCTAAAAAAAAACTGATTTGAGAAGAAATCATCCTGAACCTTGGGTCCGAATTTCAGATCTTATATCACTATAGTTTCAGAGATATGATTTGAGGAAGTTAAGGTTTATGCACGCTCCAGAATTTCATCTAAAATAGATCATCATGGAATTTTCGCTATAACTTTTTCGCTACAAAGTTTTCGATGCTACAAGGAAAACCCATTTCAGAATAAATTATTTTGAACTCCAGTTCCAAATTTTAGATCTTATCTCACTATATTTGCATATATATGATTTGAGGAATTTAGGGTTTTTGCAGACTCCTGAATCATATTCTACATAGGTGACCTTGTGAAAATAATCATAACATTCTCTTTGAGCAACAGATTGAAATTTTGTAAGAAGTTACAAAAAGAGAACGAGTTTTGTTTTGTTTGGGTATAATTTTCCGAACCTAAGGTTGAAATAGTGACACGTGGCACGTCGTACAATTTCACTCTACTAAACTAGTCTATAATTAGGCCATCACGAGAGATTGGAAATAAATATTTCTTCTGGAATCCAATTGTGATCCGACATGTGGAGTTAGAAATTGGACTTAGAGGGCTATTACAGGACAAAATTTAAGAATTTAAAGATCTGAAGTTACATAGTTACAGTCATTTCAAGATCGAGCTCTTAGAATCAAGAAAAAGAGAGATGAGGAAGTTTGATGGCAAGGATCCGGTAAATTGGATACTACAAATGGAGAAATATTTTGATCTACATGGTCTACCACTGTTACAAAAGGTATGTATTGCATCTAATTATGTAGAATTGAATCAATTTTTATGGCATAAAGGGATTTTTTCTCGTAAACCATTTGTTATGTGGTCAATTTTCACGGTGGAAGTGATAGCACATTATGAGGATACAAAGAGAAACACCTTCTTTAGACAATTGATAAATATCAAGCAAAAGTGTTCAATGGTAGACTCTATTGAGGACTTTCAAAACTTGAATATAAGGGAAAATGATATTCCATAGATGCAGATGATTGATGTCTCCAGAGGGACTTTAAAGGATAACATTCAGCATGAGGTTTGTCTTTGGGAACCTGATTCATTGGAGAAGGAATTTAGGTTGGCATGAAAAGTGGAAAGCAAAATTATGGCAACAAGGAAGTCTACCCCTCACATCTATAAAGATGGAAGTGTTGTTTCTCCTAGCCTTCCACAACCTACAAGGTTGACACCACAACAATTGGAAGAAAAATGAGGAAAAAGGCTTTGTTACAATTGTGATAAAAAATACATTAAAGGTCATAAGAGTGCTGAGAAGAAATTATTTTACATTGGTTGTGGAGAGGAGGAAGATAAGGATCAAGAAACATCAAAAGAAGAGGATATACACTAGGAACCAACCATAGAGAAAGAATAAATGAATCCAATCATATGTTGTGAAGCATTGGCAAGAATTACCACTCAAACTCTCAAGATGGAAGGACATATTAATAAGAAAAAGGTTCATGAAGTGAAAGATCACATCGAGAAAGAAGAAATGAATCCAACAATATATTGTAATGAATTGGCCGGATTTACCACTCCTCAAACTGTCAATATAGAAGGAAATATCAAGAAGAAAAAAGTTCAAGAAGTGAAAGATCACTTAGAGCATCAAGAAATGAAACTGACAATATCTTGTAATGCATTGGATGGAATTACCACTCCTCAAACTATCAAGATAGAAGGACATATCAAGAAGAAAAAGGTAATAGTGTTGATTGATTCGGGCAGTACCCATAATTTTATTCATTGTAAGATAGCCAAGGATTGTTGCTTCCTATATCCAGCCCCAGAGTATCAAGTGATGGTTGGAAGTGGAGGAACCATAAATTGCTCTAGAAAGTGCCATAATATCAAGCTATCCACGTGAGAATATGTATTGAATATCTCAATGTTTTCCATTCTAAAGGTTGCTGATGATGTTGTACTAGGAGTCCAATGGCTACAATCCTTGGGTACAATAGCTTTTAATTTTCAAGAAATTTTCATGAAATTTTATTCGGAAGGAAAGGAAGTTGAATTAAGGGGTATCACAGGAAAACTAGGAAAGATAATCATCTCTAACGGAATGACAAAGCTTCTAAAGAAGGGAAAAAGAGGTGTAATTGCACAATTATGTTTGCTACAGGTTCCCACATCGAAATCTTCTATTTCTCGAGATCTCCAAAAATGCTTGGACAATCATTCCAAGGTATTTGAAACTCCCAAAGGCCTCCCACCTACTCATGACCATGATTATGCTATTCATTTGATTTCAGGAAGTGTTCCTCCAAACATTAGACCTTGCCTAATGAGAAGACACTTAAAGGTAAAAATGGATCATGATAGTCTTAAATACTTTTTAGAACCAAGATTATCTTTAGAAGAACAAAAAAAATGGGTCACAAAGATGTTCAGTTATGACTTTGAAATCGTCTACAAAAAAGGGGAGAAAAATGTTGTTGGAGATGCACTCTCAAGAAAGGATGAGGATGTGGAAGCATTGTTTTGTACCATTTCTATTATCTAACTAGATTGGATAAATGAATCAAAGGATGAATGGGACAATGAAGAATAAGTGTGGCCACTCATTCAAAAGTTGCAGAAGATCCCAGTTCAAACAATATTTCTAGAACTTGATGAGGAAGGAAAAATCATATTGGAACCTAGAGAAGTCACAAAAACAAGAACCCAACATCTATGAAATCGATCAATTTTATAGAATTTCATCAAGTGGAAGAACTTACCCACTGAAGATTCCACAAGGGAGGACAAGAATTTTATACAGAAGCATCACTAACTACTCAAGCATTGAGGAAAACACTTTTTGAAGGAGAGGAGAATATTAGGTCCTTATACTACTAGTGTAACCCCTTATTGTTATTAGCACAACCCCCTTATTATATTTTTTTTCCCATGTAGTCCCCATATTATTATTATTGTGCCCCATAGAATCCCACTTTTGTTATTATTGTGCCCTTACATTATTATTGTTATGTCGACTCTAATTATATTATGACTACTTATACTCCTATATATAGAAATGAGGTCTTGTCATTTGTATCATCCAAGAATTGTTCATTTGTGTAATGTAAAGGACGTTTCCCCTTTGAGGAGGCTTATTTCTAAGGCATTGATATATCTTTCCTATCTTTTTGTGAGATGGTTTCATAACAACTATTTTCTTCTATTATTCTTATTGTCCCCTTTGTTACTTTTGTCACCTTTTCATATTGATTTTCATATTTTCATGTCCATTATATGAAAAGGACATGTTAAACCTTAAGCCACTTAAATATTTAGCTCAATCTATTGTAGTAAACATCATTCCTTGTCTCTCCTTCTCTCCAATATTTATAGGTTGAATTACTATAACACAAAAATCAATGTACATTGTTAATAATGTTTTATGTTTACATTGAAATCAATGCACAATATTAATTCAATCACTTAAAATTAATGTACCATCATACATCTAATTACATCAAAACACAAATCAACATTTACACTGAAATTAATGAATCTAATGCAAGCAATTTAATAAGATTAGAAAACAATATTTACACTAAAATCATTGCATATAATGAAAGAAATCAAATAAGATTAGAAATCAACACTTACGCTCAAATAAATTCATCTAGTTCACGTAAGAAAATCGGATTATAAACCAACATCTACACTAAAATTAATGCACCTAGTTCAAGTAAGCAAATAGGATTATAAAGCAACATCTACACTGAAATCAATGTATCTAGTGCATGCAACCAAATAGGATTAGAAATCACCATCTACATTGAAATCAATGCATTTAGTGGAAGCAATCAAATAAGATTAGAAATCACCATCTACACTGAAATCAATGCATCTAGTGCAAGAAATCAAACATTATTAGAAATCAATATCTACATTGAAATCAATGCATCTAGTGCAAGCAATCAAATAGGAATAGAAATCACCATCTACATTGAAATCAATGCATTTAGTGCAAGCAATCAAATAGGATTAGAAATAATCTACATTGAAATTAATGCATCTATTGAAAGCAATCAAATATCATTAGAAATAAAAATCTACACTAAAATCAATGCATTTAGTGCAAGAAATCAAATTGAACTAGAAATCACCACCTACACTGAAATCAATTTATCTAGTGCAAGAAATATTCTTCCCTCTCCCCCCTGCCATGTATATCTATATCTCCCTCAATCCCTCCTTACTTTCCACTCTATATCAACCCCCCAAACACACATACTATTTCACTTCATACCTATCAATATCTTTGTCCCTCCCTCCCTCTCTCCATCTCTCTCTTATTTCCTCTCTTCACTTTCCATCTATATCTCTATCTCCATTTGCCTCTCTATATCACCGCCAAACATACACTTTATTTCTTCAATCTATCTACCTATCCCTCCCTCCTCCTCTCACTCTCTCTCTCTCTCTCTTGCTTCTATATCTCTTCCCTACTTTCCTCTCTCTCTCTCCATCCTCTTTATCACTCCCCCCCTCTCTCTCTCCACCTTTCTCTCTATATTTCTTTCTTCTTACCTCTATCTTTCTCCCCCTCCAACTCCATATCTCTTTCCCTCCATCACTCCACTCTCTCACATCATCTCTCTCTTCCTTCGTCTCTTTCTGTCTCTCTCTCTCTTATACTCTTCAACCTCTAACTCTGTTAATATATCCCTCCCTCTCTCCTTCTTTCCACTATTCTCTCCATATCGCCTTCTTTGTGTTTATCTCAACCCCAAACATACAACTCTCTCTCCATCTCTCCCTTGTTTCTCCCACTCGATCAACACTTCTTAATCTCTATGTATTTTTTCTTTTCTCCCTCTCACCCCCTCCAACTCCATCTCACTATCCCTCCCTCTCCTCCTCTCTCTCATACTTCCTCTTTCTCCCTTTCTCTCCTACCTATCTCTCTCTCACTCTCTCTATCTCTCTCTACCCTCTCTCTCTCTCTCTCTTCCCTCCAATCCTATCACTTCCCCCGTATCTCTATCTCTCTATCTCTATGTTACAATATCCCTCCCTCTCTCCTTCTGTCTCCTTCTCCCCCCCTTTTCTCTATCTCTCCTTATTTGTCTCTTTATCTCACCCCTAAACATGCACTCTTTCTCTCCATCTCTCCCTTGTCACTCCCTCTCTCTCTCCACTTCTCACTCTCTGTGTCTTTCTTCTTCCCTCCCTCTATCCCCCTCCAACTCCATATCTCTATCCCTCCCTCTCTCCTCCTCTCTCTCATCCTTCCTTTCTCGCCCTTTCTCTCCTATGTTTATCTCTCTTCCCTTCTCTCTCTCTCTCTCTCTGCCCTCCAATCCTCTCACTATCTCCCTCCCACTCTCCTCTCTCTTCCCTCTCCATCTTTGTGTCTCCCTCTCCCTCTTTTACCATTCTCTACCTCTCTCGCCTTTTATTATTCCTTTCCCCTATCCTTCAGTTTATCTCCATCTCTCCCTTGTTACTTAGCATATCTCTCCACCTCTATAACCTTATGGCTTTGTTCTTACCTCCCGTATATATAGAGTTAATATATATCATGATATATTAATATATATTATAATATAAAAAATTTAATATTGGATTAAAACAAAGTTATTATATTT
>APFE031751370.1:37861-56804 GCA_000404065.3 Pinus taeda
CCATACCTTTTGTTTATTTATATTTTTATTTATTTATCATATTTCTTTTATTTACAATGTTAATTGGCCCATAGGCTTGGTATATAATTAGATGTTGATTTCTAATCTTATTTGATATGCTTTTATTTATTTAACATACATCTTTATACCTCTTTTATAAATATGGTAATTCGCCCATGGTATTAATAATTATGTGTCATGGAGGATCCACCTAAATAAAATCTATTTTTTGAGTTTTCATAGATATAAAGAGGTTAATGGAGTAAAGATAAAAGATGTTTTATTTATTTACCATACCTCTAGTTTATTTATTTATTTTTCTATTTACCATACCTTTGGAGTAAATATGAAAAAAGTCTTATTTATTTACCATACTTCTAGTTTATTTATTCATTAACATACTTTGGAGAAATGTAAAAAAAGCTTAATTTATTACCATAGCAGTTTTTTGACTTTCGTAAACCTATTATATTTTAAATTATTGTTGCCTTTATTAATAATAATAATAATTATAACTTATTTTAAATTATATATTAACAATGTTAAATGTTAAATATTAACATTACATTTAAAGTTTACATGTTACATCACACGAGATCTACCCGATGGGTGCAATAATTATTTATTTTCAATCTGGAAAGTATAAATAACTTTTAAAAAACATTAAAACCAAAAACCAAATTTAATTAATTAAAAAAATAAATTCAAATTAATTGGAAGTTAAAATAATTTATTATTTGATATGAAAATTTGCTTTCTATTTTCAAAGTGAGTAAAAGGATTTGTAATTATTTTATTTAAACTTTGAACTACAAATAACTTAGTAATTTAATAATTTGAACTACCATAAATTTGGGGCTTTGGGTGATTTTTCCCTAAACCTTAGGGGTTATAGATCATCTTTCCTTGATAATTAGCAATGTAAAGGAATTGTTTTACATATGTCACCATTTCTACCAGGGTAACACCCGTCCAAATCTCTCAGATCATAAAACTAATTTAGATCGTGCTGCTGGATTTTAGTGGATCCACGTGATTGGTGCCCCTGGAAACTGGCATCTCAACCATCAGAGTGATTTCAGATATCGAGATTGAACTAGCAACAACTAGTTGGGAACTAGAGAAAGAGAGTGGAAACTGGCATCTCAAGCATCAGAGTGATTTCAGATATCGAAATTGAACTAGCGACAACTAGTTGGGAACTAGAGAAAGAGAGATGCAGTGAGCTGCTCAATCCTGGAAAAAGAGTAGTAGGTTTTTAGATTCAAAGTTCCTTGTAATGGAGACATGGTGGGTGCCTAATATATTGGTCACATGTCTAGCAGTTTGACCCGCTGCCAACAAATCAATGAATGCCAAGGCTTCATGGAGAGTTGGTCTTTAACAAAGTTGAGGAAAACTTCAGATTCAATGCTCAATTACTCTTACATTGTTTTAGATTCAAAGTTCCTTGTAATGGAGACATGGTGGGTGCTTAATATGTTGGTTACATGTCTAGCAGTTTGAATTGTTGACAACAGATCAATGTATGCCGAGGTTTCATGGAAAGTTGGTCTTTAAAGAAGTTGAAGAAAACTTCGGATCCGATGCTCAATTACTCTCACATTGTTGTTGAGTTAAATCAAATATTCAACTTGTAGAATGATTGATCCAATCATTACACACTATGGAAAAGGTCAACTATCTTGCTTCTTGGCTAATCTAGATTCTATGCTAGATGTGGTGAGTAACTCTTAATAAAGTGTGAAAAATCATTTTGTAATTAATTTTAGATTCTCTGGAGTATTTCCATATATTTTCTCTTATTATTAGATTAATTTTTTCATCTATATATGGAATCTGACTGTGGATGGTTCCAAACTTTGATTTCACATTTTTTAATTATTTCAATCATATTTATTTGATTTTTCTAAGGCTTCTCTACATTATTTATTTCTCTTGGGAGATTAGATCTTCCATATATGTCTTTAAAACTTTGACTCAATAAAAATGATCATTTTTCTCTTAAATGTGTTTTTTTTTATCTGAATTCAAATTATAGATATCGTCAGACATGGTTGCTTCTACGGCAGTATAAAAATAGTATTTGAACATTACTTCTACGGTGGTAAATCCCATCACAAATTAAGAATTTTTAAAAATAGTATTTGAACATTTTAAATCTAATCCCTACATTGTTGAAGCAATTGACCTCCATTAATACTATGGAGAATTATGGGCATGCTCTAGACACAATGGTTAGTTCACCAAACAATGTATGTGCTTCTTACTCGAAATTTTGATGAATATAAGTGGAATTTGAAAAGTTAAAAATTTACTCATGTAGATTTTACTTTACATATAATATCAGCATATAATATATGTTCAAGGAGTATATTTGTTATTTAATCTAAAGAATTATCAATTCACGATAATTATAAAAAAAAAAAACCCATAAAATGAATCATTGCAAATTGATAGTCATATTGCACATAGCGGGGTTATCAAGATCATCTACAAAATATATGTTACAACAATTGAAACACCTAGAAAAGATCTATGAGCCATATGCATTCTACAAAGAAAGGTGAACTATGTGCAATGGAGATGAAATACAGATTTTTTGTTGTTGTATTGTTTTGAAAATTTTGATTGGTAATCAAGAAACATACATTAATAATTTTTTTAATATATTTGTGCAGATTCAATACAGTAGTGAAAAATTGTTTCAAGCGATCTTTGAAAATGAATGAGACAGTTTCGCATTTGATGTTAAGATTATCGAGTGGAAAAATTACATCAAAAATATTCATATTCCCTAACTTGGTGAATATATCTTAAATGGGTGAATATGTATCAGTGGATCATAATGGTTGCAATGGCCATGAAGACATCAATTTTCACTTCACTGGGTTCACTATTTCTGGGAGAGTGATTGGGGATTTTGGAGCAAAATGTTGTCCATATATAAATGGAGGTGGTGCCAATGTGAAGGTTGAACTCATTTCCACCAGCGATGATCTCATTAATGCCGTGTTTATGTCACAGGGAAGAAGTTACACATTTACAAATATTACTCCAAGGAAATATAGGTTGGTTTCTTCCCATCATGAATACTTAAACTTCATCAATCCTCGAGAAATATACAAATATTAGGTCATATCAAATCCCGTTAATTTTTTTTTCAAAAAGGAAAGGCCATGCTATTTTTCTCTCTTTCCCTTCGTTTAATAGGCATAATAAGTTTTAAGATTCCTTAAGGATGAGCGTTCGGAGGACACAGTGGCCCTCCATGAAATCAAACGTGAAGAAGTGGAAAGAGTGGTCTCTATGAGCCAATTTTTAAACAGAGGAAGAAGATACAAGGTCATATCTTATGTCGATCCTAGCTAGGATGGTGCTACACATGAGGTACAATTATTGAGGTTTATTGTGTATATTTTGTATAATATTCTCTTTCAAATACGTGATTCTCATGTTCTCTTAACAATTGTCCAAAGAAGCTCTTCAGAGATGGATTTGGGCTTCGAAAATCTGGTAGTAGATGATATCTTTTTTGTCCTAAGTTATGATATAGATGGCTTAGTTGTTTCTCAGGGTAACCTTATTTAAGGTGTTCATGTATACCTTTATTCAGATGATGTCCATGAGGTGAAGTGCCCTAAAAGAAGCTCCTTGGCCAAATCAAGTGCTTTGTCATGCAATATCTAATGCAAATGGGAAATTTGCTTTTAATTTTATTCCACATTGAAAATAAAGGTTGTTTCCATTATACAAGGGTGAGAATATGATATTTTATGCTCCACTTCCATCTATAGAGGTTCTTGTTGAGAACAGTCATGTTAATATATCTCAGCCATTTCAGCTCACAAGTTTCTCAGTTGGAGGAATTGTGGTGACTTCTGAAGGAGTCCATTTTGAAGGTGTTAAGATATTAGTCGATGGATGAGAAAGAGCTACAACAGATGTCCAGGGATATTACAAACTTGCTCATGCAACATCAACACGCTACACAATCAAGCCTGAGAAGGATCACTTTGAGTTTAGTAGTTTGGATAATTTCATGGTTGTTCCAAACATGGCTTCAATCCCAAATATAGAAGAAACACATTATAATATTTTTGGTTCCCTAAAATTAGTGACAAATGGATATTATGGCAAGTGTCAAGTTGGATTGACACACGGGCCAGACAGTGTTAATCCTCAACTAAAGAGGATTGATGATATGGGAAACTTCTGCTTCGAGGGTTAACCGAATTAATATCGAATACCCCCATTGAACAAGACATTAGAACGTGATTCTGGTCTTCAATTTTCACCATCACATATTGATGTGATAGTAACTAGACTAATGTTTGGCATTGAATTTATAAAGGTCCTTATTAATATCTGTGGATTGGTGATATGCAAGGAAGGATGCGACTCCTCAGTTTCTATATCACTTCTCTGGCTATTGAACTATGGGTTCAAAGTAGCTTAATTCTTTAAGTTTAACAAATGAGAGTAGTGACTTCATATTTAAGAAAGACCTACTCGGTGCATGCGTCTTGCGGTAAAACATGGATCTTCATCTGATTTGTTGGATTGGGATGATGACTACTGGTGGGAGAGAAAGGTTATTGATGTCAATGTTGGTGTTTCTGATCATTCAGAGATAGTGTTTATCCAAAAGGTGTATTGGTTGCGTATTATGTCTACTCATCCTGTGGCTTCATACATCATATAGCCAAACAAAGAACCAATGAATTTGTTGGTTAAGAAAGGATGGTAGAAAACCTGCTTAGAAGCTTCTCATGTGAACATTGCTTCATTTCTTGAACTCATGCACTTTCTGTGGAATGTCTTCATTAGAATTCAATGTATTGAACCATAAGCCTACATATTAGACTGGTGAAAAATATCTACTAAGTGGTGAAATACATGTTGATTCAAGTTCTTATCCCAAAGCAAATGAGTTGTCTCGAAGCATTATTGTAGGCATATGTCAAAAGGAGAGTGCATTTATAGATATGATCAATAATTTCAAACTTGTTTCAAGTGATAATTGACCAAGCAACAATGTTGTATATCCGTACACTCATTGGGCCAATATTGAAGATGAAATGGTCTTTGTTCTGAGAGATAAAAGGAATTCTAGTGAGAAAAATAGTTTAGAAAAGGTCTTGTTTTATCCAATAAGTTGGCACATTACTATTAAAACTGATGGGTGCCAACCTAAAATTCCTTCTTTTATAGGGCTCCTAGGAAAATACATTTAGGGTAGGTGCTGCCAATAATCCTAGGTGTTGAGATTAAAGTAATTGCTCAAAATGATAGGATTAGGTGGTCTGTTTTTGGGTGGTCCTTTGTATGATGATACTAGGCACTATGTTGAAGCTTCCAAGGGATATCATTTAAAATCACTTGCATAGGACCACTTTTAAAGCTTAGTTATATGCTCATCCAATTTGATCAGATGCCCCACTTGACTAGCCAAACCATAAAGAATATTTGATCGTTGGTATTCCATCTTCTGTGCACTCCCTACGTTTGTGGTCCTTGGTAGAGGAATCACTAAATTTGCATCAAGCATCCACTAGATATGAACAAAACCTCTTCAATGACATTGCTTCAAACTACAACCATGCAAGTTTAGATTTTACTATTACTTTCAACGCTTTACAATGAAACCAGTGTAAATGCAGGTTGTATGTGGATAAAATATAAACCAATGTAAACATAGGTTGTCTTGAATGTATGCAGGGGAATAAATGATAAAATATTTGAGAGTGAATGGGATATTGTTTAAACAACTTTCATGTTCTATCTTGAGACTCAATATGCAACGTGGAAGTAATTTGACCATACTGGAAATGGACTCATATCTCGATAATGCATACAATTTCTTTGTGGACATATTGATTAAGATGATGGGGAGATGTAAATCATTAAAGGAGCTGGTCATATGTGTTCTGCCTTTTCTTAATGAAATATGTGTCTTCTCAATTTGTTGTTCGAGAGGCTTCCTAATCTCCAATGCATGTTAATGGGTGACAACTTTGTCTTGGTAAAAACATAATTTTTGTTTTTCTTTTACATGTTTAATGAACAACATGTTTCAATGTTTAAGAATGTTTGCATCTGCTACTTAGTTGTTAGGTATAACATAAAAAAAAATAATATAAAGCATATATTGATGTAGCTTCGGTTGACTATTATGTTTTAGTTCATTATTATGTCCTATTTGTAGATTTGGTATATCCAATAGATATGAAACAAAACCAAGAAACGAATTTGTTTCATATCTATTCCTTAATGGAAATCTACACCACCTAAATTAAAAAATTTAACCTGCTATAATATGTGAAAACACCATAAAATTCTTCCATGGTTTTTTTCATGATGTCCATAATGAATATTTATCTCTTTCACTTCGTAAATGAGTGTAGAGTTGGCTTATTCTGGTTTTGAAATGCAATGCAGGAACTTTCAAAATATCCCATACCTTGACGTCTTAGATCGCCACTCTCTCATATTTGTATATACAGGTTTATGTAGACATAATTGAATTTCATGATAGGGAAATCAATGTATTAGGTTGCTTTCTTCAGAAAACCCCTGCTCTAGAGATGATATAACTTCATTTAATTGATGACTTGAATTATGGCGATCCATGATATGTAAAGTTTTTGGAGGAAGTGATGTATTTGAATAGAGTTTCAAAGAAAGCAAGGATATTGGTATGAGAATCTTCTTTCTAAATAGATGCTTCAAAATATTTAAACCGTTGACCAATAAAAAGGATTTCTAGGTTCATTTTCTTTTATTTTTTTTTCTTAACGGAAGGGTATGACCAATGTAGGTTGTATGTGGATACAAGGATGAATTCTAATATGGATACGAGGATGTGGACACCAGTGGAATGACCTTCCTAGTCTTGGGAAACATTGAGTATGGAAATGGATGATAGTCTCATGGATTGGGTGTGTGACATTTTTCCCCATTTTCATTTTGTTTATCATTCATTATTTTTGCTGGTTCTAATAGTTAGTTTCTATTATTTATCTTTTTGTCATTTATATCATTAAAATTCCATTTTTCCCAGGCAACGTAACATTTTCTGTTGCTTTAGATGAGCAACATGTAGGATCAGGATGTTCCCAATGAGTTTTGAACATTTGTCCAATATGCATTGTCAATTTTGGATTGTTATTGCGGGTTATCGCTTTAATTGTTATCTGGGTTCACATTTTATTGACAATGACATTTCATGCCTTTATAAATTATTTGTATGTCAGTTTTTAAAAGTATTTAATAAATTTGTCTTCAGTAGCCACACTTCAAACAATGGATTTCACACTACTAGGTTTAAGGTTTTGGTTATGTATTTGACTAAAATTTCCCAAGATTTATATCATATCTCAAGTGTCACATTTGGGTTATTTATTTGGTCAGAATATCCCATGATTTATATCATATCTTAACCTTTTGAAATTCATGCATTCATTCCATTCAAATGTAACACATCACGAGAAGGATGGGACCTGTTAAGCACACCAACTCTATTACTATGCTTCATGAATCATAACTCAAATGGAATTTGAATTTGGTTCTTTTCCTTGACTAAATAGTATTAAGAAAAATCCTCTCATTCAAACTCAACCCCAAGCCATACTCAAAATTTTGACATGTAAATAACATTGTCTCAGTAGCAGGTTTGACACCCAAGTCCTTGCAAGTCAGACAAGACTGTCCATTTAAAAAAAAAAAATCGATCATATCCTTAAATTTTTAGCCCTTGGACTCCTTTATTAAAGAAAAGATCATTCGATGATCTTGATAACTGGTCTCTGAAAACATTGATGGGGTGAAATATGAGTTAAGGAGTAGAGAAAGAATTTTCCTTGACATTTCCTAGAATATTTTGAACTTTTGGGGTCACATCACGTGACACTACCATCACCACATAAACATTTTTTGGTAAAGTTCCATTGCAAGAGGTATCAACTGATTCACGTTCCTCAACCCGTGATCGTGAAGATGATTATTCTTGAAATTTTTTCCTAGATGATGATAATGATATATAGTCATTATCATCATAAAGTATGGATTTTCTTTCTTCAACCGTGCTCCACCTTCCCCCTCCCGATTGTATATAAGGATTAGTTTCTCTTGCATGCTTCCCTCCAATTGAAAAGTTATATCCATACCTAAAATCATCGTCTTGATCTTGGTTCCTATGCTTCTCTTCTTCTTCTAAGCTAAGAAATAGGAAAAACATTACCTCCCTACCACCACAAATAGATAAACCATTTTTCCTACACTATCTTTCAAGCTCCATAAGAGGAATACTACAAAATTCTTAAGTTGTTGTTCCCCTCCAATCACCATAACATATTGATTTGGACCTGATCCATCTGTTATGTATGTAATATTTGATTCAGAACTATCAAGGTCCTTCAATGGTGGGGAATCTCCACATATTGAATGAAAGAGAGGGACATCTAAATTTCCAAACCTAAAAAAGGTATCTCTCTATCCATTCACATAAGAATATGAAAGGAGAAACTAGTCTCACCAAACTTGGAGAACTTTCATCACTCTCTCCTACAAGGACGCCATAATATAAATGTAAAAAAATTCGCAAAAACATCCACATAGTCATTACACTAATTATGATATATATTTTTTTACGAGTAAAAATTACCAGTCGCCTTTGCTAATTCATGACCAATAAGGCGCTTGATCTTAATACATGATCTATTTTCATCATTACTATCCTCAACATGTTCTATTATTTCGAGTAAGATTTCATGAATTGGCAAGCATGTTTTTCCACATTTTTGTTTTTATATCCCACACAATTGGAATCCTGCTATATTTGGCCTCCTCTACTTCCCTAGGCTAAATGTGTTAAAGAGGGTGCAAAACACTAATGATATATTCTTTTGTCATAATTTCTTGTCATTTTTTTGGATGAATTATGTGGAAATTTTATTCATGCCAATTATGTGGCAGGAAATAATGCTCCATTATTCTTTTTTATCATGTCTTGTTTATGAGTTAGCATGCTTCTATTGTACTAGTTTGTTACAACTATTTCATGTAAATATCAAGTTGAGTGGGTTTTACATTTGATTTCCATTGTAGTCAACAATTGAATATATAAGTTTTCTATTAGGGGTAATGATGGGACAACACACTTTGATTTCCTCTAGTGCTCTCTTTTTCATATACTATCACAAGTGCACAAATGCAAACTCACTTTTCTTTTTACCTCGATAAGAAAATGATGACAACTTTGTATTTTGTAGTGACAAGAATAACTATGTATTGGAGCTAGACCTTGATCCCTTCAATTCATCCTTTCCTTGCCCAACATGACCATCTCCTATTGGTAATGGAGTTCAATTTCTGAGCCAACATTTGTCTTCAATACTATTTCATGATAAAGAAAGAACACAACGATTGTTGGATTTCCTTCGAACACACAAATACCACAGCCATGTAATTTTTATTTCCTTGGTTAATATATTTCATCATTGTGTTTGATAGTTAATTAATTATTATTCTATGCCAATAATTCTCTATCAAATACTAGAGAAGGATGACCTGGCTGTTTTAAAGATATATAATATGAATTAAATAAAAATTCAAAGGGTTATTTCGATTCTCATCTTTCTATTTCATTTCTTTAGAGAAAACTATATATCCAAATACCAACTCAACTCAAACCAAACTAAAATAGAGAATCCTAGTTATGAAGATGTTTCTGTCTCCATACCTTAAAATGACATTATTTTTTTGAAATATATTTGAAGTTCACTGATAATAACCTAGATTTATATATTTCTTTTAGCACCAAAATGAAATCATGGTGAAAATACAAATATCCAATTAAATATGACCTAAATATGATTCAAAGAATATCACCTTTAGTCTGAGCACGTGGTAGAGTAATTTCCGAGGTGTGAAGTTTTATTAGAGGCATTTTTTGTTTATTTGTTTTGGCTAGAAAATGGTTTTCTCTTGATTTTATGTGACTTTAAATTTATCATATCTAGCATGTTGAGAAATGAGAAAGAATAATGTGTGACATTTATCTTGCAGAAATTGATGTTGAATGAAAGGATATAAAGTTGAACCAAGCTACAATCTGCTTTGGTAAAGGTAGAGGGACATCTTAAAAAGTTACCTAAGAATAAACCATATACATAGTTTGAACATAAGTAATATATGGCTTTTTTGTTTTCTAATATGCTCTTTTTTCTATCCAAGATATCACAACAAGACAGATATTGATATTGTAGAAGTTTTTAGAGGACCTCATTGAGGTCAATTTTTCTGATGTTCTACTTGATTGATACATTCTCATGACAAGAAGGCTTTGAATATGAATTAATATGTTACCAAAACAAATTATATTAAAATTTTATACATATAAAAGATAAAAACAAATGTCAATTCCTTCATTTGATTGTTACTTGACTCTATTGTGGGCAAGTTACATGAAATGTGATTGGAAAAAGGATGGGGAGACCATATAGAGATCATGTCTTGGATATGATTTATTTGTTGTTGGAGATCCTTTAGGCACTTCAACCATCGACATTGGAAATGTTTCTAGTAAGTATTCATATGGTTTTTAATGTTGTGATTCTTTCACCTCATGGTTATTTGGGAAAGAAAATGTTTTAGGAATGCGTGATAAGATATTGATGGATAGGCAAACAATTTTTTTATAATTGCAATGTCCATTCCATGATATCCTCTCTTTATTGTTTGATTGTATCTTGAAATTTTGTTTCTATTTTTCTTTACATTTTAACTATGAAATTGAAAGTACTTGGTATTATGTCTGTTTAAACAAAAGCCAAAGCTTGAAGATGAAATTAATATTACAGGATATTGATTGAAATCCTTTTAACTCTTTTGTACTGAAAGATTTTCATGATTATTAGAAAAGCTTACTTTCGTGTTGTTATTTGAGAACATGTTGTTTATATACTTGACCAATTTCATGCATTAGACAACAAGTTGTTGTTGCAAATAAAATGACAAGGATTAGACATCAAACCTTAGATTTTTTTGTTTTAACAAGTTATTTATAGCTTGAGCTTTTTTGCATGTAACTTAGTTGGAATGATTGTTCCTAAGCTTTCCATGAAGGTTGAATACTAAGTTACTAAGGTGTTCTTTTCTATGGTGACTTTAATTTATTTATATATGTATTTTGGCCACGTAGTTGCCACTATCACTCAAATGAAGAAAACATGTTCGAGTTTCTTGCTTTTATGGGGAAGAATGGCTTTCGCATTGTTGATGTTGAGGTATATGTAATATAAATCCTGTATAGTCTACTTTAATTTATATTCTAGTGTTCATCATCTTTCATGTCTTACACTCTATATTCTAAGTTCTTTTGTTTCCAGAAAAGGAACTGAGTGTTGATGGTAAGTAGCAGGATTTAAAGAAAGAGGAGAACACTAACAATGGAGTGACAAATGAAAAAAGACAGAGAAGAGAATTGGTATAGTGGTACCCTTAACGGCAATATTCCACATAAGGCACACACATAGAGACTAATGTTCAAGTCTTCATAGTTGGTGAATTCACCTGCAATGACTTGAAAACACAATGACAGTGTTTTATAGTGAGGAAACAACATTTCATGAATAAATTGTAGTCCAACCAATTTTAAGTTGGAAACTCATATTGTAATACTCGACATTTTATATAATATAATTTTTGTGGTTGAAATTATTTATAGTTGCACTTGATATTGTTTAGTATTTTAACTAACATATGTAATTTTGGATTTTCATATTAGATGAACCAATTCACATTGTATGATGTTTTTTTAATTTAATTGCAAAATCATACTAATTAATCTACGTTGATTAATAATGAACACATAAAATCAATCTAAAACTAATAAATTAGTAGTTTATATTGATTAATGATGAACACAAATAAAATGAATATATGACTAAATTAATCGTTTATAATGATTATTAATGAAAATAAATGAAATGAATATAAACTACTAAATTAGTCATTTATATAATGAATATGAAACTACCAAAAAAATATAATTGGTAGCTGAAAATAATTAATTTTTCATTGCAAATGAAAACTAAATTTTGCATATATACGACTATTAGTAGCTAATCTATAGTATCTTATAACATGAGAAAAATTTAGTCCTATTTCTTTGGTCATTAATTGGTTTCAAACAATGACTAAAATTTGCATATATATGACTATTAGTAGCTAATTTACAGTATCTTATAACACGACCAACATTTTGGTCATATTTCTTTGGTCATTAATGTTGTAAATGTTGTGTGTGGAGCATGATTGTTCAGAGATCTTTGTTTCAACCAGATGTATACCCTAAGAAGTTTATACACCCCTCCATGCGGGGTGTACTTGTTCCCCCCCACCCGTGGGGGTTCGGGGGGGCTGATCCCCCCCGTTTGGGGGGTCCGGGGGCCAGTGGTGCCCCGGCGGGGGTTTCGAGGGCAGTGCCCCCGAAGCTAAAAACAGATGTAAAATTGCCTTGTAAAAGTATAGTAATTTCTAGTCAATGTGGGCCGTACATTAGGAAGATTATCTGATGGTAGAACTTATGTTTATTTTAGGATTTTTTTCCCTAGAAGGCAACCGCTCTCTTTGTATGAGGGCATTGTATTGAGGTTGTGTAATAGATGTGTATTCTCTGAGCGAGAAATAGAGAGGTGAGACTGTGAGAGAAAATAGAGGATATTACAACAAATTTGTTGTAGGTTGTGTCTCTTCATTTTGCTGGATAATAGAAAGGAAGGACTGGTTGTTCGGGGTAGATGTAACCCAAATTGGGTGAACCATGTATATCTGTGTCTCTCTTGTTTTATGCATTTTATGTGTTTATATTTTTGAAATATTTAATGTGTTCCATTACTCCATAATATATAATTTTCTAACAACTGGTATCAGAATTGAAGGTCTATTTGGTTGACAAACTTGTGGGAAAGCAGGGTTCCTCGTTCGAGTGGGAACAATGGCAGAAGATGGTAAGTTTAGGATCGAGAAATTTAATGGCCAAAACTTCTCATTGTGGAAGATGCAGATGGAAGATTATCTGTATCAGAAAGATCTATACCAACCATTGGCCGGAAAAATAAAGATGCCGATGGGTATGACAGATGAAGAATGGAACCTCCTCAATAGAAAGGCACTAAGAACAGTACAGTTGTGCCTTGCAGTGTCGATTACATTCAACATGTCAAAATAATGATAGAGGGTTTGATTAAGGCGTTGGTGAAGCTATATGAAAAACACTCGACCTCAAACAAGGCATTTCTTATGAAACGGTTATTTAATACGAAGATGTCAGAAGGTGGATATGTTGCAGACCATTTAAATGATTTTAATACTATTACAAGTCAGTTATGTTCTGTAGGGAAAAACTTTGATGATGAAGTTAGAGATGTTATTCTTGTGCTCATTTCCAGAAAGTTGGAATGGTTTAGTAATGGTCATTAGTAACTCTGTTTCTAGATCTAGTACTTTAAAATTTGATGATGTTATCGGTGCTATCCTTAGTGAGGAAATGTGACAGAAAAGCTCTGGTGAGACATCGGGTAATGCTTTAAGTGCAGAGACTAGGAGAAGGAAAATGGAAAGAGGAAAGAGCTCAGGATATCACAGTAAATCAAGGAAAGGCAGATCCAAGTCTAGATCAGGGATAGTGTGCTGGAAATGCGGAAAGAAAGGACACCTAAAGAAAGATTGTAGATCTTGGAAGAGAAGAGAAGGAGATGCACAACAAGAAAACAATCATGAAGCAAATGTGACAGATGAAGTGTTACAAGATGTTTTGATTCCTTTTTTTGAAAATATTACTGATTCCTAGGTGGTAGATTTAGGGGCCTCATTCCATGCCACACCTAATAAGAAATATTTTCATGACTATGTTCAAGGAAATTTTGGACAAGTCCATTTGGGTGATGCTAAACCCTGTAAAATTGTTGGAATGGGTAAGGTTCTTGTAAAAAAACAGAATGGAAACCAATTACTACTAAAGGAGGTAAAGCATGTTCTAGATATAAAGAAAAATCTGATTTCAGTAGGGTAGTTAGGCAGTGAAGGTTGTGTGACAACTTTCACAGATAAATATTGGAAGGTTACCAAAGGAGCCCTGGTAATTGAAAAAGGTGAAAAGGTTGGTACATTGTATTTATGCAATGGTATTTCTAACTCTTTTAATGCTTTAACTTCCAAAGGAGCAGATGTAGCATTATGGCATCATAGGCTTAGGTATATGAGTGGAAAGGGGATGAAGATTCTTCACTCAAGGAATTTGTTCTGGGTTTGAAGAATGTTGATTTGGACTTCTGTGAGAATTGCATTTATGGAAAATAGAAGAGAGTTGGGAAATAAAAGAAGAGACAAAAATTAGAGCTTGTGCATAGAGATGTATGGGGACCTTCTCAAGTATCATCTCTCCGCGTCTCTCGTTATTATGTTACTTTATTGATGATGAAACTACAGAAACTTGGATTTATTGTATTAAGAATAAATCTAATGTATTTGATACTTTCAAGAAATGGAATGCTTTGGTTGGGATTGAGACAGAAAGGAAATTGAAGTGTCTCAGATTAGACAATGGAGGTGAATACTGTACCAAAGAGTTTGATAGGTACTGTTCAGAGGACAAAGATAGGTACTGTTGATAGGTACAAAGAGAAGACAGTTCCAAGAACACCACAAGAAAAAGGTGTGTTAGAAAGGATGAACAGAACAAACATGGAGCATGCAATGTGCATGAGATTGCATGTAGGATTACCTTTACAATTTTGGGAAGATGATATAGATACTGCTATTTATCTAATGAACAGAGGGCCTTCAAGTTCCTTGGATGGTGGTGTTCCAGAGGAAGCATGGATAGGTAAAAAGGTAAACTACTCTTTTTTAAAGCCTTTTGGTTATGAGGCCTTTGTCCATATTAATAACTAAAATAGAACAAACCTTGAGGCATAGTCAAAGAAATGTACCTTTATTGGATATGGTGTTAATAATTTTGGTTATTGCTTATATGATTACGAAAATAAAAAAATCATTAGGAGCAGAGATGTAATATTCAATGAAAAGGTCTTGTATAAGAATCAGTTCTAGGAAAAGAAATAGGAAAAAGAAAACAAGGAATACGCAGTTCATGATGAAGTCACTGAAAAAGTAAAGGTGCCTAAAAATAATAATAATAAAAAACCACAACAATAACAACCACCACAACAGTAACAGGCACCCCAAACCCTTGAAAGTGGTGTTAGAAGATCTACTAGGATAAGTGAAAGTGGTGTTAGAAGATCTACTAGGATAAGTATACCCCTGAACGATACTCTCCTTCATTATATTATTTATTGTTGACTGATTCTAGTGAACATGAATGTTATGAAGAAGCAATGCAGCTTGAAAGTAGGAAGAAGTGGAGGTAGCCATGGAAGAAGAGATGGAATCCTTAATGCATAACCAGACTTGGGACTTAGTCAAGTTGCCCGCAGGAAAAACTACATTGGAAATTAAATGGGTTTATAAGCTGAAGGAAGAAGATGGAGGAAAACAAAAGTACAAAGCTAGACTTGTGGTGAAGGGTTTTCACAGAAGAAAGGTATTGATTTTGATGAAATATTTTCTCCTCTTGTTAAAATGACTTTAATCAGAATTATTTTAAGTCTAGGAGCAATTGAAGATTTGCATCTTGAGCAGTTAGATGTAAAGACAACCTTTCTCCATGGGGATTTGGAGGAAGAGATATATATGCAGTAGCTACAAGGATATGAGGTAAAAGGAAAGGAGGAAATAGTGTGCAGCTTGAAGAAGAGCTTGTATGGCTTAAAACAAGCTCCAACACAATGGTATCTAAAATTTGACAAGTTTATGTCTGAACAAGGTTATACTAGATGTCACTTTGATAATTATGTTTCTCTGAAAAAGAAAAATGATGGTAGCTACATTATATTGTTATTGTATGTGGATGACATGCTTGTTGCAGGGTCTAACATGCAGGAAATAAATGTGGTAAAAATAAAATTGGCAAATTCATTTGGAATGAAGGATTTGGGAACTGCAAAACAAATCCTTGGTATGAGAATAAATAGAGACAGGAAAAAGCGCAAATTAACATTGTCTTAGAATGAGTACATACAAAAGGTGTTGAAAAGATTTAATATGCATGATGCAAAACTAGTTAGTACACCTTCTGCTAGCCATTTCAAACTTAGTAAGGAAATGTGCCCAAAGACCCAAGAAGACATGGATTATGTCTAAAGTTCCATATGCATCACCAGTTGGAAGCTTAATGTATGTAATGGTCTACACAAGGCCTGATATTGCAAATGTAGCGGGAGTTGTAAGTAGGTACATGAATAATATAGGAAAGGAACATTGGATGGCAGTGAAATGGATTCTCAGATATTTGAAAGGTACCACAAATCAAGCATTATGCTTTGGTGGTTCAAACATTTCTCTACAGGGATATGTTGATGCAGATATAGCAGGTGACAGAGATAACAGGAGGAGCACTATAGGATATGTATTTACTATAGGTGGAACAACTGTCAGTTGGGTTTCAAAAATCCAAATATTGTTTCACTTTCAGCAACAGAAGTAGATATGTTGCTTCTATAAAGGCTAGTAAAGAAATGATTTGGTTACAAAGGTTTATGGGGTAATTGGGTAAGAAGCATGATATGGGCACATTATACAGTGATAGCAAAAGTTCCATTCATCTTGCAAAGAACTCAACATTTCGTTCCAGGACTAAACACATACAACTCAAGTACCACTTCATACGATCAGTGTTAGAAGATGGAGAGTTGAAGCCGCAAAAGATACACACTGGCCAGAATCCTACAGATATGCTAACAAAAGTTGTAACTAGGAAGAAACTAAGAATATGCTCAGTTTCAATTGGTCTACAAGGATGACAATGAAGATGAGAAACAACCAGGTCCAAGGAGGAGTTATTGTCCAACAAATGAAGTAGTAAGGGAGTTGCTACAATCATTCTCCAAGTGGGAGATTGTTGGGTGTGGAGCATGATTGTTCAGAGGTCTTTGTTTTAGTCGGATGTATACCCCAGGAAGTTTGTACACCCCTCCACGTGGGGGGGACTTGTCCCCCCCGCAAGGGTTCAAGGGGGCCGATCCCCCTCGGCTGGGGGGTCTGGGCGCTAGCAGTCCCCCAGCTGGGGTTTCGAGGGCAACGCCCCTGAAGCTAAAAACAGATGTAAAATTGCCTTGTAAAAGTATACTAATTTTCATAGAGATTTTTGGGCACTTCAAACCCAATCATAAATGTCCATAAAATGAGGGTTCCTAAGTCCCTAAAAGTGTTGCTTCATTGCCTAAAGGAACAAGGTCAACTAATTACATCATCTCCCAGAAGTTCTCCACTAAAAACTGCTCATAAATGGTCAAAACTGGACCATACTGAAAGCTCAATGCAAGGGGTGCAATGCGCATCACCTTCCCAGTGTACAAGGTGCAATGCATACTGATTTTCTCCTCTGTAGGGTGCGATGGTCAGGAATGGACAAATGGCATGGACAAAAATGTGAGGTGGAAGATCATGGAATCTTCTAGAAGCTTCCCCTCTGACACTTGCCACTCCATTTTCGACTAGGGATGAGTAAGAGATCACCATTCTCCAATTGGAAGTAGGAACTATCAAAGAGAAGACACTAATCAAGATCCCAGAAGATTACTCACCTCTCTGTAATCTTTTATATATGGATCCCTCATCACAGATATCTAGAGGCTGGAATTTTGTATCTTATAGAGAAGTGTTGTTGGTTTTCTGGTGTACATTCATAGTGTTGGGTGATCTAGCTTTGCTTGAGGGGAAGAGGGCTTCTTAGCTGGAGGATGATGCTGGGTTAGAGCACATGGATTTTTTCTTCTTCCCTTGTTTTTTCTTCTTGCCTCCTGGCTACTTGGTTTCTTAGCCTTTGTCTGTTGACACGGCATTTACTTCCGAGGCTAGAAGTTCCTCATTTGCATCTCGACTTGAAACCGTGCAGGCCTTTTTCGATGTGGCCTTTGTGGTTTTAGTGCTTGTCATACCTATCACACCATCGCCGGCATGAGAGTCTTTGTTTGATTTAGGAGGTAGAGGAACGGAGATTTCTGGTCTAGGAGCGTCAGGGATTTTATCGTGGAGCGTGCCAGACTGAGTATAGATCAAGTCTAGATATTGTGTACGAGCAATAACTTGCTCTTCAGTGATGACTCCTCCCTTTGCCACATCTTCTGTAATAGCACATAACAGTGACTTAATAAACCATTCAGCCAATAGCTGATCAGGAACATATGTTTTTACCATTCTATGACGACATTGCCACTCATGAATATGATCGGATATGTGAGTGGCTGTCGTTTGTTTGAAATTGGTAAGTAGCTCAGTTCCTGTTTCATACCTGATAGGGAACTAAAAATGGGTTAAAAAGGTTGTGGCTAGGGTACTGAAGTTATCAAACGAAGCTCTAGGCAGTTCGATATACCACTTTGCTGCCGGACCAGTTAACGTGAGCTGAAAGAGGCGAAGCCGAATCAAATCATCATTGAGTGTGTTTGATGAACCCCATAGATGAAAGGTCATCACATGATTCGATGGGTCTTCGCCTGGATTTCCATTAAATTTAGGAATATCCGACGGAAGTTTATGCGGAATCACCGGCCACCAAGGGGCGTAGGAAATTGGATCGTTCGTTAGTCGACTTAGATCTAGTAACTCTAAAGTTGCTACGAAAGGCAACTATTGGTTCAGGCTTGGTTGAGCATACCCAGGATAAGATGGAATCGTTTGAGCAGTCGGTCTTTGCATACCAGCATAATGCATTTGATTTTGGTAACTTTGATAAGGTTGATGGGCATAACCATTATGATATGGTTGATACGGCTGCCCATTACTTGCAAAGACTTGTTGCTCATATCCTTGGTAA
>APFE031751370.1:56824-87922 GCA_000404065.3 Pinus taeda
ATTTTGTATCTTATAGAGAAGTGTTGTTGGTTTTCTGGTGTACATTCACAGTGTTGGGTGATCTAGCTTTTCTTGAGGTGAAGAAGGGCTTCTTAGCTGGAGGATGATGCTGGGTCAGAGCACATGGTTGTAATCCTCTTAATACTTTTCATCTGAATAAAGATTTTCTTGTTTCCTTCCACATTCTTGTGTACTTGTTTATATATGCATGTATATGGATAATACACATCTGATCCTATATTATTTATGAATTTAGATCCTTGTTTCTTGCATAGTAGTATGTTGCTATGATTCCACAAGTTCTTTTGAAGCTGGGAAGACAAATAAGAAATGGCGAAACTCTATCAAGAAGGAGAGGAAATCAAGGGCAAGACTCAGGTTGGCCCTCTTGGTTCTCCTCTCATCTCTTTTGATAAAAGGAAACAATAGTAGACTTTGATTGTTTGTTTCTAAGATAGCCACCCATCTTAGTGGGAATAGTAGCATCTGAATGGACACTATTCCCGGATAACAAAATGGCGACTCCACTGGCGAGCGACTAGATTACTTGTTAGCCTATCTATCCTTGTTTCTTTTATAAGCTTATAGACGGAGCCTGAAGTCAAGCCAGCTAGCCTTCAAACTACATTTGTCATACAAATTGAAAGTAGATCAATGCTGCTTTAGTCTAGCTCCATGTTTTTCTTATGAATTAAACAATAGATCTGCAAGCCATCTAATTGCCCTGAGTGGTGGCTCTAGTAACCTCTTAGATCACCCCTTTGTTTTACATACACTGATCTTTACTTATTCAGCTTAAACACCTGAACTAGATTGCAAACTATGAGTGAAATCCCATTCAAAGTCTCGCACTGCTACCATCGCACCCTTCCTTCAAGGCAGTCTGTCTGCATCGCACTTCCCAAGTGCATTATGTGTGCTGCATACTGAGTTCACTGTGTAACAGGTGCGATGGTCAAGGAGGGTTAACTTTACCCTCCGACTGTGGATTTTTCTCACTATTTTCAGTCTTATTCAAGAGTTTTGCTGTCTGTAATTAGTGTGCTTCTCTGAAAACCCCCTTCTCTTGCATTATTCTGCCTCCTTAGTGTAAAGAACTATAAATGTTTTTATGTATTGTGCGTCGTTTTTAGTTCTCTTTTGCAAAAAGTAGCATAGTCGAACTGTCGTCTCTAGATCTGAAATTTTCGTAGCTATCATTTTCAGTTTTAGGAAGCAATCCCAATGTTCTTGATAGTTGATTATTTAGTTACTATTGCATAGGATTTGAATTATTAGTTTTAAAGTTTCCAAAAGCAATTTCCATTTCAAAATCGAAAAGTGTCTCTCTTACTTTCACTTCGTTTTGAAAAAGAATTTGTTGAGTACATTCGCTTTAAAAGTAATTCAGTTTTTCACATAGCTTTCTTAATGTCATTCACACATTGAGAGAGCTGAAAACAAATACATGCATGTGAATTTTCATTTTGATTGCTTGGCTTGATTTAGGATTGTGCATTTAGCGTGTTCTCTGTGCTTTGTGAAGAAAAGATTCTTGATTTTCTTCCCTTTAGTAGCTAGGATTTTCATTGCTGAAAGAAGATCAAACATTTGTTTATCATCTTAGACTGCATTTTAGGAATTATATATACATCATGTGGTGAGCCTGAAAGGCAAACTGTTAAGAAAAATCAACTTAAAATAAATTCAATGAATCTAACAACGCTTTGGAACTTAACACACAACATCTAGAGGTCTAAGCTAGAGACATATTCCAGTGTCGTAAAACATGGTAACTGTTGCTTTCGGTGTTGGTTGGGTGATTTCTCCACTTTGAGACGGAAAGTGCCAGTATGGACTTTTGCTCCCACGTACCATTGAGTATATATTGGAAGACCACATTAGGCTGCATCCTTTATCTTTAGGAAGCCGTGTCTGCCGCCCTATCAATCGCAATGCACCGAACACAACATTCGGGAAGATTGACTGTCGTACCGTAAAATGTATTCTACAGTTTTGCGATTGGTTTGGTAATCCTCTCTGCCTAGATCTCCAGAGAAGTCCATTTTTCTCCTTTTCAGACTCCTTAAAGGAAAAGGTCCTCTGAGCACTTGTCACTTCAAGCTCAATAAAAATCGAAGGCGACTAGAGTCATCTTTTTTTTTCTCGACTCTTTAAAATTTAAAAAACAAGCTCTGCCAAAGCGTCTAAAAATTTATTTTAATTGAAATATTGTCACAAATTCCCCCGTTGATCTTCAGGTTGAGAAAATGGAGTCTACCAACCAAGGATTTCCCCATGAAGGAAATCCTAGTACCTTCTCCTCTTGGGGAGATGTTGGTGCACCCCATATGGCCACTTTGTCACTTCCAGGATTGACAATTGGTTTGCTCGTCTGGCTCTTCTCTACCTCTGTCATTCAAAATCCCGTAATTCCTAAACAGTCTAATCAACAACTATACGACACTAGAGTTTCCTCCAAACCTTCTACCTCATTTGATTCTCCCTCTCCTCCTTCCTCTTCGCCTGGTAAAGCCGATAACGCTAAAAATCAAGTAACTGAGAAGAAGAAGAAGCAGAAAGAGAAAATGGAAAAGAAGAAACTAGAACCAAAATCAAAAGGGAGAAACCAAGTGTCGTCTAGCAAAAATACTCACACCACACAATTGAAACCTAAATATCCTTGTGTCATTTGTAATGGAGACCACTATCACTGAGATTAACCCTGCATCCCTCAGATGTTAAGGGACTGGTCTCCTCGTTTGCACAATTTGGTAGCATCAACCTCTGGCGATCATGTTGAATGCTAACCATCAACCAATGAAAGTGAAGCACATGGAAAAAGAAGGAATCCTAAACTTCCTTGTAATTTGTGTGAAGGTAGTCACGCCGTCCATCGTTGTCCCTTCCTTGATGAGGCTAAAAGATTTTTGGATGGTCGTCCAGTTTCACCACTACGACTTCCTCTTGGATATAAAAAACTCTTGCCAAGTCTTCCACCAGTTGAAAATCTAGCTGGCCTGTCATTATGGTCGGCTGAAGCATCTATCGTTGAAAATGAACCCTCTGAATCCACACCAGACAAAAGTCAAAGGGTCGATATGGCAGTTGACCCGGTCTTGCCTTCAGAGTGTTCATCTTCGAATGATACCGTCACTGAAGAGAAAGAGAACAACACCGTTCAAATTATTTTCATCAACACAAACTCTGATGAGCTTGGGGGAAGTCCTCCCATTCCTCTATCGTAGCAAGGAAGTTCATCAAAGTCATATTCGGCCATCTATTTGGTCCCACCACTAAGCAACCTAGTCATTTCCTTCGACTGGAATCTACTAGGTAGACCTCATTTACCAGCCAGTGTACCATTCATAATTATTGTACAAGCTTACAGAATGGTCATGGTTGGTACCATCATTGACGAAGGGGCTTCTGTGAGTATCCTTTCCTAAACTGCTTGGAAAGCACTTGCTTCGCCGTCGCTTTTGCCTGAAATGAGAAATTTGACAGGCTTAGACAAAGGAACCAGTCGACCTTTAGGGATCCTTCCAAATGTGCCCATTACTTTGAGAAGGAAAATTGTTCACATGAATGTTATGGTAGTTCAAGGACCTTTAGATTATAATCTAGTCCTTGGACGCGACTATATTTATTGCATGGGTACATCGTTTCCTCACTCTTTAGAGTAATTTTTTTTCCGCATGAAGACAGAATGGTCAAGCTCGTGGACCAAATGTCATTCCCCAGATCACACATCGCAAATAGTCAAATGCTATTCCTAAATGGTATTTTCATGCAAGAAATGTCTCATCGGTCTCCAATCCATCCACCTGATGAGCACGAGTGATTCAGGAACATATGACTGAAACCCAGGGGGCATGCACCCTGGTCTGCTTTGGCAGAAAAACTCTAGGTATAGGGTAGTTTTCGGCAAAGGATATATGACTAGTCCGATACTCATCCGTATAGGAAAATGGGATTAGACATGATAAGATACCTCCATTAGAAGGTAGGCCTTTCTCGATAGAACAAATTTTTTGTCTGGAAATTCAAGGGTAACTTGGAAACTCTACTTCGCTATACCTGGGGGCATGAAAACCTTTCCGCGTGCAAGCGAAGAGCAATTATTTATTTTTTAAATTTTTAAGACCTCTAACCCTTTAAACCTATAAGGCTAGTTGTTTCCTAACTTGCATAAAGAAAGGATCCGTGGCAAAGCTTGAGAGATGTAGGCCAATTCAAAATAGCATCTCGAATGAGACATTTCTTATCATACGACTGGCGAGCAATGTTGTCGCAAAGTTCAAGCTCGTTAAAAAATAAACTCTCCACGAGCAGTTTTAGCGCATAGTTCAAGCTCGTTAAAAAATAAACATAAGTCATGAGCAAATGCTTCCTCGAGTGTTCAAGCTCGTTAAAAAATGAACCGTTAAATAACCATTGTGAATGCCTTATCGCCAACTTTTGAGCCTTGGTCGTGTTCTCGCCATCACCTCCACTCTGTTTTTGGCCGATCATTCACCCCCATATGATTTTTTACCCCTTCGAGGAACATCTGCGAAGAGTGATTCTGTTAGCAATCCTTGTGACACTGCCATGATTGGAAAATTCCAAATCTTACCTGGAATCAGCTGCTACCCAAAACCATCACTCATTCCTCGAAAAGGAGTCTTCTTTAAGCTCTTTTCACCTGACTCATAAAATATGAAAAGATTGCCAAGCGATTGGCCTCTCTGGCTCGTTAAAGGCATCGGAAGTGTTATCCCTCTATATTTTAATCCTTTTGGACCTGAGGGATTATTACACAAAAAGATCGAGCGCTTGTCTTGTTCGGCTCATTAAAACTATCGAAAATTCATCCCTTTTGTATTATTTTACGCTTTTTCAGACTTAATGGATTATACAACAAAAAAGAATCCTTGAAGTCTCCTTTCCATTTCTTTCAGGCTCTCTAAAATTGAAAGAAACCGAGTTATCTTCGTCGTTAAACTCATTAAAACCGAATAGTGACAAACTCATCCAAATCGACGAGAACGAGTTTCACTGTTGCTAGACTCGCTAAAACATAGCGACAAGTTCACCCGAAGGGCGAATTATAGAATAGGCATATGTTATCCTCCTCAATCTTGAAAAAACTAAAGAGGTACTGGTTAGCAATGACTGGGAAAAATTGGGAAGAAAACTTGAGGAAACTTTATTGGTAGCAAGTTTCTCTTGAACATGACACTTTCCTTCCACATCCATGCTGGTTTGGGTCATTCCGTTCACTGGTCATCACCATTGGTCCGTCACACCATCCATCTTTGGGGTTAACACTACCGATCCATCGTCAGTGTTGCTGATATGTTCAAGATAAGTCATTCAGACAATTCACCCGTGTCTCACCCACTGCAATACATTCATGCTTCATTCCTTCATGACCACCACCCTGAACCCTGTATCGTCAGTTTGTTTTCACCTCCAAAATCATTTGCTTCATTCCATGTCGCTGATGTGTGATTCTTTAAGGCCCTCCTGCGATGGGTTGCTTCTTGTCGACATCAGCTCATTTTCCAAGAAGTCGACTTAGGTACAACCCTTTTAGTACTTTGAAGCTTACATGCCTCAAAGGCAAGTTTCTCACTTTCGGCAACAGGTTTACATCAATGGCCTTTGACCGAGAGATTTTGCGTGGTGTTCGACGCCAAATCCCTTTTTCACACCACGTAAACTGTACTGTAGTACCTTGAGGGTCATTTTCATTATTGGTGATTCCTCTCGCGCCTGTTAACCGCTTACATCATTGGTCGGTAATCAGGTGATGTCTTTCCATGTTCAACTCTAGAAATTTTTTCACATGGATCGACTTGTACTTTGAGTGAAGATTGAATGAGTTTTGAAGACCCCGGATCTAGTTTCATCCATCCAGGCTGCGATATATTCAGGAATTTAAAGACATTAAGTGTACATCATTGCCAAACAGATGATCATCCAAATCAAAGGATGATGTGTCCATATCATCAGTCTATCACACAGACGATTGTCTATCCTATCTACATGGAAATGAATTTATAGAGTTGAGCATAGGAATTCCCACCTCAGCTAGATCATGAAACAATGTTGTCAAAATAATGTATTGTATTGTATCTTATTACAGGTCACCTCCCAGCTCGGAAAAACTTCAGATCCTCATAGTAAAGCATTTCACCCGACATCAGAAAGATTAACGACCTCATTCTTTAGGGGGAAACTTTTATAGATATTTTTGGGCACTTCAAGCCCAATCATAAATTTCCATAAGCTTAGGGCTCCTAAGTCCCTAAAAGTGTTGCTTCACTACCTAAAGGAACAAGGTCAACTGATTAGATCATCTCCCATAAGTTCTCCATTGAAAACTGCTCATAAATGGTCAAAACTAGACCATATTGAAAGCTCAATGCAGGGGGTTCAATGCATATCACTTTCCCAGTGTACAAGGTGCGATGCGTACTGATTTGCTCCTCTGTAGCATTCGATGGTCAGGAATGGACAAATGGAAGGGAAAAAAATGCGAGGTGGAAGATCATGGAATCTTCTAGAAGCTTCCCCTCTAACACTTGCCACTCCGTTTTCGACTAGGGATGAGTAAGAGATCATTATTCTCCAAGTGGAAGCAGGAACTATCAGAGAGAAGGCACTAATCAAGATCCCAAAAGATGACTCACCGGTCTATAATCATCTATATATGGATCCCTCATCACAGAGATCGAGAGGCTGGAATTTTGTATCTTATAGAGAAGTGTTTTTGGTTTTCTAGTGTACATTCACAGTGTTGGGTGATCTAGCTTTGCTTGAGGTGAATAAAGGCTTCTTAGCTGGAGGATGATGTTGGGTCAGAGCACATGGTTGTAATCCTCTTGCTACTTTTCATCTGAATAAAGCTATTCTTGTTTCCTTCCATATTTTGTACTTGTTTATATATGCATGTATATTGGTTAATACACATTGATCCTGTATTATTATCAATTATATTTTTTTGTTTTTACATATGTATGTTTGCTTTGATTCACAGGTTCTTTTTTGAAGCTGGGCAGACAAAGAAGAAGCAGTGAAACTCTATCAAGAAGGAGAGGAAATCAAGCACAAGAACTTAGGTTGGCCCTCTTGGTTCTCCTCTCATCTCTTTTCATAAAAGGAAACAATAGTAGACTTTGATTGTTTGTTTCTAAGATAGCCACCCATCTTAGTGGGAATAGCAGCATCCGAGTGGACACTATTCCCGGATAATAGTAATTTCTAGTTAATATGGGCCGTACATTAGGTGGATGATCTGACGGTAGAACTTATGTTTAGTTTAGGGTTTTTTTCCCTAGAAGGCAACCGCTCTCTTTGTATGAGGGAATTATATTGAGGATGTGTAATAGATGTGTATTCTCCAAGCTAGAAATAGAGAGGTGAGACTGTGAGAGAAAACAGAGGATATTACAGCAGATCTACTGTAGGTTGTGTCTCTTCATTTTTCTAGATAATAGAAAGGAACGAATGGTTGTTCAGGGTGGAAGCAGCCCAAATTGGGTGAACCACATATATCTTTGTCTCTCTTGTTTTATGCATTTTATGTGTTTATATTTCTGCAATATTTTATGTGTTCCATTGCTTCGTAATATATAATTTTCTAACATGAAATAATATTGGGGGGGGTGAATCAGTATTAGTCAAATCAATAATATTTTTCTTGTTATACTCTGATTTATATACGCTACTTCAATGAATGTAACTAGCGTGTACATGGAACTGTATTTACGACAACCAACGTATATCCAGTAAACTTATGATTTATTTAATTCATCATATGGTGATCTTTAATCAGTGCATCAGTACTTCATTAACCATATAAATAGTGACCATGTGTAGTAATAATAAAACAAACCATCACACATAAGAAACACACATGAGCACCAAGATTTAAGGTGGAAACCCAATGCAGGACAAAAACCACTTTTTGTTGGCTTCTTTTAATATAAGAAAAAAATGTTTACAATCTTGTAATGGTGCAGACTCATACCAGTACGCAAGCACCCACCTGCAGAAGGCTAAAACTTTCTCTCGTTCTCCAACTTTTATTGAAAGGGAGCTATAACACCCTAGATCTTGTACTAGCCAATCCATTTAATAGTACGTAGGCGTCGACCTACCAAAGGCTCCAACCTTCACTCATTTTCCCACTGTTACTAGAAGGGAGCTCCAACCCCCTACCCCTCGTACTGGATGATATGTTTACAGGTATGTAGGCACTAGCCTACAAAAGACTATGACCTTCTCTCTTCCTCTAGGGACTACGTTTCATAAATTTTCAGGTAGGATACTCCTAGAACACAACACTACAATCTAAAGGCCTCATTTCATCAAATTTTCATATTTGACCCATCAAACTAAATCTCAAAATCAATCACCACTGCAATACAACCAATCACTAAAAACCCTTAATCGCTGAAGCAAATCACAAACAATCAATCCGAATATTCAGAACACAGTCACCAAAACACAGAGCAGAACCTAGAATTCTATGCAAAGAAACTGCAAAAAGGCGCTATGCATAGGGAAATTGATGCAACACATTGGGGAAATTTTGCTTAGTTTGACCAAAAATACTCTGTTTTTCGCCTAGTTTCTTGACAGTTTGACTTTTCCTCTTCTAAATGTCAAACTCATGATGTAATTTAACATGAATTGATATATTTTTGATGTAATTATGCTAAATTTTCACTCATAGAGGTAGATTCGTCCATGAAAAG
Organism: Pinus taeda; assembly: GCA_000404065.3. Taxonomy (NCBI): domain Eukaryota; kingdom Viridiplantae; phylum Streptophyta; class Pinopsida; order Pinales; family Pinaceae; genus Pinus; species Pinus taeda. The sequence continues at coordinate 65,554 of APFE031751370.1, forward strand.
GTATTTTGCAACTGAATGAATCAGTTCCCTAGTTTTTAGAGGCAAACTGTTCCACTGCCTACTTTTTAGTTCTCAGTTTAGAATTTGTTGGGACAACTCCTAAACTTACGAGCTCGAATCCTAGAGGCTAGGATGAGTTCTTATTTGCCTATATCTTGTGGTTTCTCATCATTAGCAAAGGTTGGACTTTTGAGAAAGCTTGGAGCTTCATTGTATACATTTTTCAGCAGTTTTGGCTAAGGGATAGACCAAGGTTTGCAACACTCTATGGGGTTAATGTGGCATTTTTCTTTGATATTGTGTTTCCTTCTGCAAATGTAAGTTTCCATGTGTTTTATGTATTCCATTCTCTCTCTTGTTTCATACTAACTAAAACAAACAAGGATAAAGGTAGAATCCATTGAAATTTACAGGGCTCTACCTAGGATTTGCTTAGTTATTTATGTTTTCAGCTGTTTGAAGAGGATCCTTGAAGTTTTCTTTCCATCTTCAACTCCTCATCTATCTAAATCTCTCCATTTCATTCAATTTGAAGGATCAAATCAATTGCCTACCTTGCCCGACTGAGATCTCTACAAAACTGAGCCTCATTCCCCAAACCCAAAATCTGCCTTTCCATTTGAGCTAATAAACATCATCAAACTCAATCAAACCCTTTTGCACACATACCTAGCCTAAAATCAGTCTTCATTCAAGTCATCTCAAGCCTCATTGATGATATTTTGCTGAGATTGACAAGGGAGAGCCTTCTCCCGACCTGGTAGGGCTAGCTACCAGATTAAGTGTGGTTTGATGTTACCCTAAGTCCTACCTTTCTCAGCCTGAGGTAGATTTAGGCACTAACACTTAGTATTCAGTAAACATGAATAAAAAACTTCTTTTTTAGTTTGAATATTTCCATGCAACCTTTCCCAATGAATACAAAATTCTCTAAGTAACTACTCTCCCACTCAGCTAAATATGTAAAAGTTTTAAATAGAAAAGAGTTTTAAGTGGAAAATAATAAATTCCCCTTTGCACCCTCGTTCTCCTACACATACGCCATCTTCCACACATCCTTCATTTTGTACATATTCATAACTCTTTTCCACCCATGATATCAGTTTTTCAAAGCGCTTCATAAAACTTAGACCTTTTGTTACAAAGTTCCACACCTTTGCTTACACTCTGGCTCCGTGCAATTCTCCTGCACACGTTCCTTCTGCACAATAATTCTTCTTAAATGGTCGAATCCACTTAATATTAATCACTCTGCACAATGTATCAATGGAAGAATCTATCACAATACATCAGATCTTCGATTCCCTATAGATTCACACCCATAAATAATGTTCACTAGTCTCATGGTTCTCTGAGAACATGCAACTTTGATTTTCTTCATCTGATTACAACCATATACGCCAATCTTCAATTCACTATAATTATAAATGTGAGTGCTTTGTATTTTTTACATTCATGAGTAGGGAAGTTGTGTAACATACATCTTCAAATTAATCATTTGCAGCACTCTCAATGTCCATCACTGGAGATTCTTACATTAGTCAATAAAAAATTTATTGAACCTAAAATCTTGGTAATGTTAAATATCTAATTATTTGTTTTTAATTTGGATAATTTCATTCCATGGAATGTGAAAATTTTGATAAAGAGTTCATTGTGCTTTTCTCGTACTGTTACAGGTCTATTTGTGCACATCACTCTTGACATTCAGATCAGTACAATTAGGGTTCATCAAACCCTAATTCAATTGTTACATGCCCTAGAAAAGTCATCTTATTGAATTCTTCCATCCATGAAAGTTTCTTAGCCTCAAGCCTTGCTAAAATGCCTCCCTAGGACAGCAACACAACCTTGGTCAAGGGTAACTACGCTATAGAGTAGGCAGGCCCATTTTGGCCAACATTGTAGTGCACTTAGGCCCTCTTTGACCTACGCTGGGTGAGATTGAGCAAAATTTGCATAGGGTTGTGGGAATATTCCTTGATTCTAGATCACTATAGAAGGATCCCATCTCTTATCTCCTCCTATGAGCTCGAAATTGCATTGGCTGAGGATCCATTAACTTCCTATCATCTCATCCCTTGCTCCATGGAAAATAACTCCAAGTTTGGAAGGCCATTCGATACCCTCATTTATGATAAAACCACCTCCATTTTCTATAAATTAAGCACTCATCATAGTGATCAGGGGGCTAGAATTTGAATTTTGTAAAGAAATTCTGTTGGTTTGAGATTTGAGTTCATGTCAAGCAATGTTATGTTGTTAGATTGGTGCGCTTTTGATGTGGCGAGGGTTGGACTGAAGCTGGAGGACTGGCATAGGATCGAACTGTATTGGGGAAACTCTTCCTTATACATTAATAAAGAGTTTATTCCTTTTCTCATATTCTTGTTCATATCTATGATGATTATGTGTTTCAATGTCTTCGATTGCATTGATTTATAGTAGATATATCATGTATGCTTTGATCATTTGTTGTTTCTGTTTCTGTTGATACAGGTACCAATTGAGCGTATTTAGTTCAAGTGGGAGAAAAATGAGAGATTCAAAGCCGATCAAGAAAGTGAAAGGCTACAAGTAAGTTCCTTCATCTCATCTATCTACTATAGGAAATGGTTAAACTACTTTCTTTCTATTGTTCTAGGTGTAGCTACGCACTAGGGAAAATGTGTTTATCCATAGATGAAAATTCCATTTTAAAAATTGGTGACCATACTAGGGAATGATTGTTGCTCTTGGTAGTTTATCCTCATCATATTACACCCTAGTAGACTTTTCTTGACTTAATTGATCTTATTTCAGTCTTTTTGAAGTGTTTTTGGTCAAAAATTGTGCTTGAATGTCTCTTGATTTGACTCTTTGGCACCAGTGCAATGTTGGTCTTGACACAGTGCGCTGCAGAGTAGCCCTAGCTTAGAGATAGTTCACTGCAATGAACTATCTCCCACTCTGGCTTGCACTAATCCCTCTTAGGCTAAAAAACTCACCTTTGGTTTGATTTTTCCAAAGTTGCTTTTGTTTTCATTTGCTGAAAGATTAATGTTTCTTGTGCTTCTGAAATAAAGTTGTATTTCTCCTCATAGCCCTACTTTGGCTTTGATTTTTTAGTGTTTCTTAAATGATTTATTTATCATTATAAATTCATTGTCAAAGTTAGCTTACAGTCGATTAATCTTTTCTGAAAAGGAAGTGTCATAAAGTCTTCATTTCTTTAAAAGGATCTATTGTAAAGTATTCATTTCTTACAAAAAGTTTTGATTGATTGTATGTACATTTAGATTCCTTTTGTTCATCTAAACATTAAGGGAAATGAAAAGAAAAACTTGCATTATGCATTTAGAGGTTTGTGTGTGCTTGTAGGAATAGTATAGGGAAAGTTGCATTAAATTTGCTCTATGCTTTTTGGTTAAACATTCTGATTGCTCTATACCTTGTAGTTAAGGTTTTCATTGTTCAAAATAAAATGAAAAGAATGTTTCTCATCATAGTTGCATTCTAGGAATTTCAAAGACATCATGTGGTGAACCTGAAAGACAAACTCCTAAACAATATCAACTTAAAAGTTATCTCAATTAACCTAATGGAACATTCTCACCTAACGAATAACATTTAGAGGTTTTAGGCTAGAGACATGTTCTGACGTCACAAAACATCGCATATGTCGTTAATTGTTTACGATAGATTCCAAGTGTGACACCTCATTCCATGTATGTAAGTATATCGTAGCTCATCCATGTACCTTCAGGTATATAGGGAGATGTTATAGTAGGAAAAGTATAAAGGAATGTTGTCACTATGTGGTTTTTCATTAGACAGTGCTAACACGGATTACACCTCCACGTACTTTCGATCATATATAGGTAGACTACGTTAGGTTGTTACCCATCCTTAGGTAACTGAATCAGTCACCTTGTATACTGTGATACACCTAAAACAACATTCAAGGAGATTTCTTGCAAGTATGTTAAGTCCCTAGTTTACTAAGGCATTATATTGTAGTTCATAGTTACTTGGTAATCCTTTTTCTTAGATTCTCCCTCTTTTGTTTTATTATGTTATTTTGATTAAAATAAAATTAATTGACCACAGATAAAATCCTTCACATCACTCCTTATTTTATCTTAGGTTGAGACATATGGCAACAACTCTAGAGTCCAACGATCAAGGAATTCATTTTTATGGGAATTCTAGTCTTGTTCCTCCTTTCAGAAATATTGGTGTTCCTTATATAGCTACATTATCCCTTTTGGGATTTACCATCAACTGGCTAGTATGGTTGTTCTCAACCTCCTTGGTCCTGCAACTAAATATTCCTACAAGTGGACAAAATCAACCTCCAGTTGATCCTAAAGTTGAGCCCTTACCTTCTTCGTCAGTTGTTTCTTTCTCCTGTTCTTCCTCTTTGCCTAGCGAAAGTATTGACACTAGTAACCCAGTGGATAATAAGAAGAAGAAAGGGAAGAAGAAGAAGAAGAAGAAAATTTAGCAGGGGGACAACCAAGAAACCATTGCCTCAAATGCAACTTCTGATGAGAAGTCATCCGATAAGCCTCACAAACTTCGATATCCTTGTAAACTTTCTTTGAAATTGTTTTGGTATTCCTCAGATATTAGAAGAATGGTCTTCTCGTTCACATCATCTTATGTCATCAACTTCTGGAGATCATGCTGGTGACACACCATCAACTGGTGGTAGTAAAGTTCATGGAAAGAAGGGTAAAGTTAAGTTTCCCTGTAGGTTATGTGAAGGGAATCACCCCATTCACCTTCGTCCCTATATAGATGAAGCCAAGAAAGTGTTGGATAACCATCTTGCTTCTCTGCAATGACTTCCATTTTGACTTTCTCTTAATCCTTCACTAGTTGATGAAGTGACTGAGCCAAATCAACCATCGGTCAAACCCACTCTCTCTGAATGTGAATCCCATGAGTCTATACTTGACCAATTAGTTGACCTGATTTAACCTTTAGTTAATCATACTTTTCCCATAGAGAGTGAGCATGATACCACTCAGGTTCCTCTTGTTTCTTCATATTCCAATGAGCTTGAAGGCAAGCCTCCTGTTCCATCAAGACAGGAGGAAAATCCTCTCATTCTCATAACTCAAGGGGGTAATTATCCCATTCTAATGATACCCTCTCCAAGTAGTCTGGTCACTTTCTTTGATTGGAATCAACTAGTGGGATGTCGTCCTCCTTCCTATGTGCCTTTCCAGATCATAGTACAGGTTTATAATATGATTGTATCTAACACTATTATAGAAGAAGGTGCAGTTGTTTGTATCCTTTCCTCCACTGCTTCGCAAGTGCTCAATTCGCCACCACTTGTGCCTATTACACAGAATGAGTTGGCTCTCAATAGAGGAACCAATCAACCATTAGGGATCCTTCCTTAGTTGACTATTACTTTCTAAGGAAAAATTGTTTATCTCAATGTGATGGTAGTTGTTGAGTTATGCAATGGGTACATATTTACTCTCAATTACAGTGCCTTTTTCCTCTTTTATTATCTCTTTCATAGCTTGATACTCTAACATATTGATGGATTATGATAAGAAATGAATGAACTAATCTTGATTAAGATTTAGCCACCATAACTAACTCTTAATCCTTTTTATGCAGAAAAACGATGAAAGGAACAACTATTTCTCCATAGATACGGAACATTTTAAACTAACAAAGGAGGAATAAAGTGCGTCGGTTGCAGTCAGGCCAGATGATGAATCAATAGGATCAATGCTAAACAAGAAGAATGTTAGGAGATAGCATTTAGTTTTGAATCCCTCAGACACTCCTTAGAGATCACATTTATATTTTACCCTTTTTGACTATAAAAGTGAAAACTGTAGGAGGAAAGGGAATCAATTAATCAATCGTTCTCTATTTATTTCAAATTTTACTTTTAATTTATATACTAGTACTTTTGAGGAACACGACGATATTGTAATGAGGATTGAGTTCAGTGGTTAATAAATAATTTACGTTACGGTTCATTCATATTCTCTGAAGTAGCTCAGCAGTATTCGCTAGTGGCTAAGGGTTGAGCATTTGGTGGATCAAACTGCTACCCTTTGTGTTATATTTCGTAATCTATGCAAGTTTGAGTGGTTCGATGTTTTCCATTCTCTGTGAGTTTATCTTATTTGTTATTTGCTGATTTCCTGTATTGAAGTTAGTTTACTTTTCTTATGTGATTCACATCTTTGTAATTTGATTCCATTTATGCTTACTATAGATTAAATTGATTATCAGTTAGCGCATTGAATCTTGTTTAGTGTGGTTATTATAGAATCAACTGAAAGAGATTGGTTAGTACTACTGAACTCTCAGTTGAAATCATTTCCATTTGAATTGCTTAATTGAGATTGAATGTGATTTATATATAATCAGATAGAAGAGATTAGTTAATGCTACTACACTCTTGGTTGATGTTACTCTCAATTTAATTGCTTGTTTGAGATTTGATTATGATTTCCATTGAAGATTAAGTCTTAATTCCTAGATGTAGTATTTCCTTTAACAGTTGCAGGTTGAGTTTTATAAATGCATATGTTTAATCTTGTATCAAAGGTTTGTACTTCATTGTAAAAAGCATTACTCTTTGGATTCATAGGTTGCACATATTGTGTACACTCTTGGAATAAAAGGACTTGCCTGGGTTGATAATTAATGTGAAGCAATTAGGAGTTTTAAAAGACACCTTTTAGCAACAACATTTTGGCATCATTTCCAGGGAGAGTGTTTCCATTTTACAAAGTGTGATGTCTATTTGATAATTGTTGCTGGAAAAGAATTGGGTATTGAAAACGGGATGTAAGAACCTAAATAATGAGCAAGTAAAGTGTGCTCCTCCACCTGTTTTTTAGCACAATTGCCTAGAAGTGAAGTAGGTGTTCGATGTTTGTCTGCTAAGGGAGAACTTGGTATTAAAAACAAAAGGTAAGAACCTGCGTAAGGAGCAAGTAAAATTCCTGCTCCCCCGCCCGCTTTCCAGTAAAATTTCTAGGAATTTAAGGTAGAAATAAACGTTTGAATTTCTGCATGAATGACTAAGAAGAAAAGAGTAGAAAATGATATAATCCAACATCCTAAACCTCAAAAATCTAAGGGACTGGTGACCCTTGGACGATCAAATTTTATTGACAAAATCATAAGAAAAGCTAAGTCTCAAGCATCAGTAGGACCTCGAACTATTGCTTCTAGACGCCCTACTATCTCCCTTCAGGCCACAGGATCAGCATCTGTAGCCTACACTGAGGTTCACAGTAAAACTAAAGGGACTTAACGGAGTTTTCAAGATATTGAAAATTCATGATCAATTACCTCACAAGAAGGGAATTCTTGCAAACTCCGTGAAGGAGACAGAGAAATAGGTAAATCTGAGGTTAAATCAGCAGAACCAAACTCTCTTGAGGTAGTAATTGAGAAGAGGACACCTAGTGTCCTAGACCAAGGGAGTGTTGTTAAAAGCATTCTCGCCTCTTCTGGACATCCTAGAAACAACTCTCTAGCTCCGAAGATCCAATAAGGATACTGGCATATTTTTGACCAAATGGCCAATAATCCACAACCACCCCAGAACTCTACACTATAGTATCCTATTGTTGACACAGTTGTCAATGCCCCCATGAAAGCTATCCCATTACAAAATATTCCCACCTTTCATGGACTCACTTCAGAAGATTCGGATGTATTCCTGTTTGAATTCGATGTCCTATGTAGGGGTTATGATTACACTATCGACCCCTAGAAACTGAAGTTGTTCCCCTCCACTTTAAAGGGAGTAACCCTGCGTTGGTTTATGGGACTAGGTGGAGGCACCATCAACGATTGGGAATAAATGAAAACTGCCTTCCTTAACAAATATCAAGATTATTATAGATGTAGAGAACTAAAAGATGAGATATTCCAAATGGTAGCAAGGCCTAGTGAAACTTTTGAAGAATATGTGGAGTTTTTCCAATATAACCTCCAAAGGTTTCCTCATGCAAACCTATCTGATAATGTTCTAAAAACCACCATGATTAAAGGGATGAAAGACCAATGGATAGAGACACTAAATATCATGGGTAAAGGTGATATTTATCAAGAAGACTATGATAATATTATTGATTTGTACATTAGGTGCTTGAGGGGCAGTACAAGACTGAAACCAACTAGATGCGATGCGATCACCAGGGACAACAAAGTCCCTGGGGGAAGTGTTACTCGTGCTAAGATCAACAGCTTGTTGGAAGATTTCAAAACACATATCCTAGGAACCTTGAAAACAGAGTTAGACATCATGTAAGCCAAGAAGAAGTAGGTTGAAGTAGAGTAGAACCTGGTTATTTTTTGCCCCTGATGCAGAAAGAAACATATTCATAAAGAATGCCCACTAGATATCATACAGACCTATGCCATATACACTAAGGAATATGCCACAGAAAGTTGCCCATTGCTACCAAGATTAAAAGCGGTCTTCAAGGAGATAGAGGAAGAAACAGAACCAGTGTACCTATTAAACCAGCGTCGCCAATGGCAACCATGACAAATAGCTATGCCGACCAAATCATCTTCATTCTTTCAGCCTTCACAATATAATTCCCAACAATATACAAGAGCAACATGGCAGAACCAGCCACCTTTTCCTAATTGGCCACCACAAGCATTCTCCATGCCACCTTGGTCCAATCAGTCAAAGACAAACAATAGTTGGCAAAATCCCTCTTAGCGTCCATCATTCTTGTAGAACAGCCTATATCCATCTGAATGGTCCCCCTTTACTTCACAAAACTAAAACTGGAAATCAAGCTGGGAAAGACCCATGATACAACCAGTAGGGATAGTCCCCCTACCTCAACCCATGATACCATCACCATATACGTTGCAGCAGAATCCTCAATCCAACCTACGACTGCAACTCCCAGCCCAACCCAACCCAAATCCTAACAATAGACCTATCTAGTCGGTACAAATCATTGAAGGTCTAGATCCAGAAACTAAGTTCAGAGAATGTAATGAACTCAAATTAAGGTCTGGATGAATAATCACACTAGAGGATGATAAAAATATGAAACTTGAAGAACCTTACCCAAATAAGCCATTGACTATAGAAAAAACACCTCAAAGGGAAAATACAGTCAAGAAGAAAAGTCACAAATAGATCATTACCTCTTCTCCACCATTCCCAGAAAGATTGATTATACCTCACCTAATCGAATATCTTGACTTTGATCTCTTGGGAGAACTAAAAAGTATTTGCGCAAAAATACCCCTCCTCCAAGCTATTCAAGACATTCCAATCTATGAAAAAACCATTAAGGAATTGTGTTCCACAAAATCTATGATCAAAATAAAGCGAACACCAACTGTCCATGTAGTCAAAACTTTGTCTGATCTATTATTAAGCAAAGAGGAACTAGTGAAATATGAAGCTCCAGGAAACCCTATTGTCACGGTAAAAATAAATGGATGTTCCTTTCCCAATGCATTAGTTGATTTAGGGGCAACCATTAATATTCTCACATAAATAACCTATGAGAGACTTGGCATCACAGCTTTAGATCCAACTACGACCTTGCTGGAACTTGCTAACCATTGAATTATTAAACCAGAATGGACATTACAAGATGTGATGATGTCTATAGATTCTCGGGAATACCTGACAGATTTTTTGATTATTAATCCTAGAAACTAGCTAGATCGACATCCTCTAACATTAGGAAGACCTTGGCTAGTCACTGCAGATGCTTATATAAGCTGTCGAACAGGGAATGATATGAAAAACCTAGCTTTATACTATCCAACTCAGTGAAGCCTAACCATAATAAAAACTAGGAAGTAGCTTGTAACATATTTAACCAAAAATATTCGATCACCATTAACTGTAGCAGATGCTATTGAATTTAAAAACCAAACAGAGACGATATTATTAACACTTACATTAACCACCCTACTACAGTATCTAATCTAAAATGTCACATGATTGAAGCAGTCCTTAATAATCAAATTGAAGAATATCCTTTAAAAAATATCAATGACCAAATAATACCAACAACAACTATCTATAATAGCAAACATATTGAAATTGAGCTAGGGAAAATCCTTAACATTAACAAAAACTTGAGTGATGACGAACAACAGAGGCTTATTCAAATCCTTAGGAAATGTAAAGCGGATTTCACTTGGGATTACCTAGATATGAAAGGGATTGACACTCAACTATGTATGTATCACATCTACACTGAAAAAGATGCAAGACCCATTCGACAACCTTAGCATATATTGAACCCTCACCTATATTGTTAAAGATGAACTGCAGAAATTGTGAGATGTGAATTTTATCTATCCTATATATGACAGTAAATGGGTCTCTCCATTAGTTGTGGTTCCCAAAAAGGATCGGAAATGGTGTATATGCATTGATTACAAAGAAACTAACAAAGCAATGCAAAAAGACAATTTTCCCCTTCCATTTATCGACCAGGTTCTAGAGCATTGACAGGTAAAAAATTCTTCTCTTTTCTAGATGGCTTTAGTGGCTACAACAAAATCCAAATTTCCCCCGAAGACCAAGATAAGACTACCTTCACTTGCCCCTGGGGGACATTTTCTTATAGGGTATTACCTTTTGGATTGTGCAACGCATCTGCTACATTCCAAAGAGCCATACTCAGTATTTTTGTAGACTTGATAAACAAGGGATTAGAGGTATGAATGGAAGATTTCACACCCTATGGAGATGACTTCGAGCAAGCATTATAGACATTAGAGAAAGTCCTGGAAAGATTCATTGCTACTAGGCTCTGCTTGAGCCACGAGAAATACCATATGATGATGACAGAGGGCCTGATCCTGAGCCATTACATCTCTGTAGCTGGAATTCAGGCAGATCCAGCAAAAGTACATCTAATCCTCTTACTAGCTACCCCATGCACTCAAAAATAGGTAAGTTGTTTTTTGGGATTTTCTAAATATTATCGGATATTTATAAAAAAAAATTTCACAAGTTGTGGCACCATTATATGCTTTGACAGGAAATATTGATTTTATATGGATTGACAAATGTGACATTGCCTTTGTAGAATTAAAACAGCTAGTATCAACAACACCAATATTATGAGGCCCGAATTGGGATATACCATTCCAGATTTCATCAGATGCATCAGATACAGCCATTGGAGCAGTTCTTGGCCAAGAAGAAGACAAGAAACCCTATGCAATATACTACATCAGCAAAAATTTAACTCCTACTGAGTTAATTTACATAGTAATAGAGAAGGAGTTTCTAGCTGTAATATACACTATTAATAAATTCATATACTATATAATAGGATACCCTATAGTCTTGTATACTAATCACTCTACTATAAAATATTTAGCTAATAAACCTATTACGAATGAAAGAGTGACATGATGGTTAATCCTTTTGCAAAAATTTTACATAACAATCAAGGATAGACCAGGAAAGGAAAAACTGGTGGTAGACTTCCTTCCCGAGTGCCAAGAACAGATGATGCAGTGGTGGTAGAAGACCAGTTCTCTGATGAGCACCGGTTCACTGTGACAGTGAAAACACTATGGAATGCAGATGTGGCAAATTACGAGTAATGGGGAAACTACCCAAACACCTAACACCTAAAGAGGAAATTGATAGTGCAATGCAGTGCTCAGTTCTCCAGGATCGGAGGATACCTCTTTCACACAGGAGCCGATATGCATATCCACAGGTGTGTCAAAGAAGACAAAATTTATGATATTCTAAAAGCCTGCGTGATGGACCTTGCGGTGGACATTTTGCAAATAGCAGGATTGGACATAAATTTTTACAGATGGGCTATTTTTGGCCAATGATTTTCAAGGACGCTAAGAGATTTTTCTAGGCATGTGATAACTGCCAATGAATGTGCCACCCTAGCCAATGTGACGAGATGCCCCTGCACCCACATCTAGTCATTGAACCCTTTGAACACAGGGCGTTAGAATTCGTCAACCCAATAAATCCACCATCTAATAAAAAATCATATATATTGGTTGCAATGGAATACATGACTAAATGGGTGGAGGAAATAGCGTTACCGAGAGTAATAGAGGAAACAATAATCAATTTTCTCTTTGAAATTTTTGTGCAATATGGTTTGCCGAGAGAAATAATTACAAATGGAGGACCACAATTTGTAGGCCATAATATTGCTGCTACACTAAAAAATCATCACATTTTTCACAGAATCACCTCTGCATACCACCCACAGGCAAACAACAAGGTATAGAGTACCAATAAGGTAAACGAGGCCATTCTAGCAAAGACAGTCGCCTCGCATAGATGCCACTAGACTACTCGATTGCCAGAAGCCCTGTGGGCATATGACATGACCTGGAGGAATATAACAGGATACTCTACATATCAGCTGGTGTTTGGTAAGGAACATATCTTCCCCATAGAATTCAAAAGTCATACATTAAGGATAGCCCAAGAAGTGGGGCTGGATTTGAATGAAGCACAGGTTAACAAATTACATCAAATAAATGAATTAGATGAAATCCGACTATTGGCTCTTTAGCATACTACAATTATTCAACAACAAAGAGCAAAATGGCATGACACCCTCATCAAGAAAAAGACATTCTATGAGGGCCACTGGGCGCTTCTCTACGATTCCAAGTTCCAAGACTTATCGAGCAAACTCCATACTAGGTTGTTAGGTCTGTACAAGATAAAATAAGTACATGATAATGGCACCCTTACATTGGCCACCATTAATGGGTCTGGCTACTTCTTTAAAGCAAATGGGCATCAGGTACGCCTCTACCATAAACTACTTACAAGGGAATCCTTTTGCCAATAGATATGCCAAGATTCTATGATACAAATTCTTGTTGTAGAAGGAAACTCTTTGATAGCACCAGTCCTGTAAAAAAAAGTGATTTTTTGAGACATGTAAATACAATTGTTTTTTTTGTTTGTTCTATTGTTTTTCTTTCTCCTGTGTCATAACCCTTCTATTGTTTAGAGCAGTAGGGATGATTGTTGTCTGTTTTTTTCTCTCCTTGTTTTCATTTGTTGTTCCCTACAGGGAACAACTACTCTTCCATATAGGGAACAACACTTTTTCATGTGTTTTTATTTGTTGTTCCCTACAGGCAACATCACTTTTTCGTGTGTTTTCATTTGTTGTTCCCTATAGGGAACAACACTTTTTCATGTGTTTTCATTTTCTGTTCCCTAAAGGGAACATCACTTTTTTGTGTGTGTTCATTTCTTGTTCCTCATTTTTTCTATAAATGATGTTGATTGATTATCTTCACCATGTTGGTTTTACTTCCTCTAGTATAATTCTCTCTGCTGATTATCAATAAGATTATGGGTATGTTTTTTGACATGTTTAAACTTATTGCGCCATCCCTAATCTTAAGGAGTACTGATCCACCTGCTATATATAAAATGGGGAGTGTAAAAAAATAAAATAAATAAGTAAAAAAATATTTTTTTTTCACTAATAATTTCATGATTTTTGATCTACAGATGGAGGATAAGGGGTCTCATCGTGAGCCAGCCTACCATGTTCACAGGAAATTCGTGAAGTGGCATTCCCACTATGGCCACCAGACCAGGGATATGATCCAATGGATGCATCAAGAAACAAAATCCTTGGAACATGAGGTGTCATCACGAGCCGGCCTGACCACTTTCCCTACTTCCAAGTGAATGGCAATATGTTCATCTGATCACCATGCCAGCACATTGATCTCTACTGTGGACATCATAATGCACTTCCCCAACTATACATAGAGGATCATGGTTCCTAAGGGTTAGAAAGCAACTCTGTCGAGGCTATGGACACCTGCAGGCAGCAACAGCTCTACTTATTGTATTGAAGTTTTATTTCCTACATTAATAAATTACAATACCCTCTTCTTATTTTTCTATTTTTCTAAAGAGGGTTATTTCCCTAACTTACCTTACCTTGAACCTTGATGCATGCATTAAATTTTTTTTTCTAAATCAATCACATCGTTTTCAACTAGAATAATGGAGGTAAGGTATCATCTCTTATGCATGCTATCCTTTTTACTTATCGCATAACCTCACGACATCTTCTCACTCATTAATTATTCTCGTTACATGCTTTTTCTTCATTACTCCTATATCCTTTTACGATCCTTTCATTAATATACATACTTTGCCACCTTTATTTCCCAATCCATCACCCTTGTACTTCGCTGCCAGAATGTCATCTTTTCGTCCATTCAGTTGTGGGTGACTTTTAATTTCAAGAGGGGGCAGGGAGCTCTAGTACACTCATGCATGCACTGTCATCATTTTATTGGATTTTGTAGGATAATATGAAATCCCATAATCACAGAGCATCTCGCATTATAACAGTCCTCAATTTAATGGTATTTATTTTTATAAAACATCACCTGATAGAGTTGTTACAACTACTTGTTGTTCCATCTCTCAGCTTTGCTCGTTGCTATTTTTTCTCCACTACACTAATTGTTTGTAGGAGTAGGAGGAACTCAAGCATCATGGGGGGTAAAACAATGCGATGAGAACCTTTAATACTGGCTATCTCCGATGAAGCCAGGGAAATTCTAGTTCGTTGAGGATGGACAACATATTTTACAAAATTTCAACCCCCCAATGAGGAAATTGCCATTGAATTTCTATAGCATCTACAGAATGGAAAATCCTTGTTGAGAGGTAGAAAAATCACCGTAATAGATGTTGTGATAGCAGAAGTTTCTGGGCTACCGACAGAAGGACCTGTATGGTCTGATAAGTGACTAAAGTTGCACGACACTATGGAGATTTTTAGGGATGCAAGACAAGAGCTAATCAAGAAAGGAACAGGCATTCAACCATCTTATCTCGGAGCGCCATGGGGATAATTGGCATAGATTGTCTAGAACTATATTACCTGTGATGGGCATCGAGACATGGTAAGGTCACGGAAACTCAAACTTGTAGCAATCTTAAAACAAAAATGCTCTATTAATTTGCCTACACTGTTGAATTCATTATTGCATGACACTGTTGAGACGCTGAGATGGTGTAAACACCCAGAGACACCAATTATGCCTTGTTCTTATTAGAATGGTACCTATTATTGAAGATCAAAGCTGTAAGAGC
Source organism: Pinus taeda (assembly GCA_000404065.3). Taxonomy (NCBI): domain Eukaryota; kingdom Viridiplantae; phylum Streptophyta; class Pinopsida; order Pinales; family Pinaceae; genus Pinus; species Pinus taeda. Next base: position 80,669 of record APFE031751370.1, read on the forward strand.
TGGTAAACCAATTTAATTAGGGACAATTGAAGATTTTATAAATCACTACAACCAACATGGTGCAAAGGTCCAAAGGCTTCTTTGTGAGTTCTATTTGCATGATTTCATATTAGAAAATGAGGTGGAAAAGAACCCTAATCCTTTTGTTGGAGACATTCAATTCTAGGATTTTATCTCGTTTGTTGTAAACCAACTCAAATAGTTTAAAGCTTATAATGAATTTCAAAGACAAGAACATGGATTGGATCTTTGGGTGAGGAGTGAACCTAAAAACCCTTTACAAATGTTTGCCAACCATAAAAAGTTGATGACACAAGAGAGTGTGATTAAAACTTTAGGGCCCATACATAAGGAGCTTGTGCATAAAGGAATAACATATTTCCTCTCCATTCAAGAAAGATCCTTGATTGCATCTAAGCTCAGATGGATGACCTCCACTATTAGTGTGAAAGAAAGGGAACCATTTAATTATAGGTATTTTAAAGCTGCAATGGCTCGGATGATCCCCTATAGCAATATTATTTTGAGAGAAGGACCTTATTGGTTAGGATGCTGGTTTTAGAGTCCCATTATTTGGTATCCTCCTGAAGGGTATCGGGCTGACTACGAGTTGCCTGAAGGAAAAGAAAGGCTTGCCTTTGCACTCCTGTCTCAACATCATGGCTTTAGGCCAATTTTTGAAGCTTTCTCTCCAGCCTACTCTTTAACCACGTTGCATAAAAACTATTTATTTTTCATGAGGACATGAAATAGGGTAAGCAGGGGATTATGTTGAGTTATGCAATGGGTATGTATTTACTCTCAATTAGAGTGCATTTTTCCTCTTTTATTATCTCTTTCATACCTTGATACGCTAACATATTGATGGATTATGATAAGAAATGAATGAAATAATCTTGATTAAGATTTAGCCACCATAACTAACTCTTAATCCTTTTTATGTAGAAAAACAACCAAAGGAACAACTATTATTCCCTAGATACGAAACAACATAAACTAACAAAGGAGGAATAAGGTGTGTCAGTCAGGCCAAAGGACAAATCAGGGATCAACGCTAGACAAGAAGAATGTCAGAAGATAGAATTCAGTTGTGAATCCCTCAGGATCAGGATCACATTTATCTTTTACCCTTTTTTACTATAAAAGTGAAAACTATAGGAGGAAAGGGAATCAATCGAGCAATCGATCTCTATTTATTTCAAATTGTAATTTTAATCTACAGACTAGCGCTTTTTAGGAACACGACTATAATGTAATGAGGATTGAGTTAAATGGTTAACACATAATTTATGTTACTGTTCATTCGTATTCTTTGAAGTAGCTCAGCGGTATTCTCTAGTGGTTAAGGGCTCGACCTATGGTGGATCAAACTGCTACCCTTTGTGTTATATTTTCTAATCTACACAAGTTTGAGTGGTTTTATGTTTTCCATTCTCTGTGAGTTTATCTTATTTGTTATTTTCCGATTTCCTGTATTGAAGTTAGTTTACATTCCTTATATGATTCATAGCTTTGTCGTTTAATTCCATTTATGCTTACTGTAGATTAAATTGATTATCAGTTAACACATTGAATCTTGTTGAGTGTAGTTATTATAGAATCAGATGAAAGAGATTGGTTAATACTACTAAACTCTCGGTTGACATCCTTTCCATTTGAATCGCTTATTTGAGATTGACTGTGATTTAGAAAGAATCAACTAGAAGAGATTGGTTAATGCTACTATGCTCTCAGTTGATGTTATTGTCAATTTAATTGCTTCTTTGAGATTTGATTATGATTTTCATTGAAGATTAAGTCTTAATTATTAGATGTAGTATTTCCTTTAATAGTTGCAAGTTGAGTTTTATAAATGCATATGTTTACTCTTGTATGAAAGGTTTGTACTTCATTGTAAAAAGCATTGCTCTGTGGATTCATAGGTTGCACATATTGTGTACACTCTTGGAATAAAAGGACTTGACCAAGTTGATAATTAATGTGAGGCAATTAGGATTTTTAAAAGACACATTTTAGCAACCAACAATAGTCCCAGGCCCTTTAGATTACAATTTACTTCTTGGGTGTGACTATGTTTATGACATGGGAGCCATTGTTTCAACACTCTTTCAAGTGATGTGTTTCCTGCATGAAGGCATAATTGTCACCGTTGACCAACTTTCATTTCCTAGTCCAAATATGGCTTCCAATCAACCATCTTCCCTTAATGGCCCTTTTGTCCAAATGGTATCTTGCCCGCCATAGGACAATTATGTGGCAACCCATTCCATGCCTACATCAACTGACCATCAATTCTGTGATGTTGTGCATTATGTACTAGCAGCATTGTGATATGAATTCAAACAAGAATGCAAAAAATTACAGATATAACCATACATATAGAGATGCAGTGGAAATAATACTTCATTTCATTACTGTAAAATACTGAAATATGCTTACAAACATAAATGGAAATAAACTAGCTAGGGCAATGGTAGCTTATCTCTGAGAAGGGATGTGGTGGCTACATGCCTTTGAACTATGTTACAATGAGGCTCAAAGGCCTATTTATTGTTGAGAAACAATGGAAAACCCTAAACATCCAAAAACCTAACCCTAGAAGATGAAACACCAAACTATGGGCCTCGTTTGGGTAAATTGGTACATCAACTTCTCGTGGTCATAGCTTTGGCATACGATTTTTGTTTGACGTGCACAATATGTCGTTAGAAAGATCTATCTGAGAACTACAACTTTTTCAAGGGACACATCAATCCATGGACCCATGTTGCTCCTAGATTTCCTAAAATACTTTTTTTAGGGCCTCAAAATAGTTCTGGAAGTTCAGGACCTTAAAAATTGCTAAAAATAGTAAATTGTGCTACAATTAATGAAACTGAAAAGTTGAAAGAAACAATGGTGGGGGTCAAATTAGACTTGGTAGGTGGCCACCAATATCCACCTAGATCATTCCTCCCCCCTTAGGAAGCAATGGTCCCCATTGCATTGAGTTGCTCCATGAGATGAGGAAACTTCTGTTGAACTTAGTCCCTCGTGAGCCACATTCCCTGGTGAAGGAGTTGGCCTGCTTTCACAATTCGATACAGTTGGATATTCTATTGGTGAGTGTGCTTGATCTACGTTTCCATGATCCAATCAGTTGCAACTTGTTCCATGCAATCGAGATTTAACTCTGTGACTGTGAGATGTTGTGCAATGTTCGATGTGTCTAGTAATGGTGGAAAGTATGGTCGAAGGCGGTCCACATTGAACACTAGGTGTAGGCCAAGGAATGGGGGAATGCTGAGCTCAAATGCATTGTCTTCCATAGCCTTGGTAAAGGTGTAAGGACCATATCAAAGTGTTCTGAATTTCTGATAGGATCTGATAAGGCGTTCTTTTTGCAAATGCAACTAGACTTTAATGTCCACTTGAAACTTGTGTGGCACCTGATGTTGATCATGTGCCACACGTACTTGGTATTTGATTTCTCCATAACGTCGTGGACCTACTGGTGAATATTTTGGATGTGCTCAATGAAGTTGGTTTCCTTATCTATTTCAGACTGGACATGAGCCGAATATGCATGAGTAGCTGCAAATGGCATGGCCACATCAATGGAACATAGTGGTTGGAATCCCAAGCCCACCTGAAAAGCATTGTGGCCAGTCAAGCTGTGGAGAGCCCAATTGTAGCTGTGCTCAACATAGGGGGGGCTCTCATCCCAAGTGCATGGATTCTTGGAGTTTTACATGCACATAATGTTTACAATCATCCTCTTCACAATCTCTGTGTGGCCATCAGTTTGAGTATGGAAGGCAGTGGACTTAGTGAGTTTGGTGTTCATCATCGATGAGAGACTAGGCCAAAATGTGTTGAAGAACCTCTTGTCCTGATTTGAGATGATAGAGTGTGGGATCCCAATGTGTACCCACACTCATTTAAGGAAGAGTTTAGCAATAGATTCTGCTGTGATATTCTTCTTGCAAGCTGCCATAATGGCCATCTTCGAGAATCTGCTGACAACCACAAAACATAGCCATTTCCATGTTTAGTAGAAAGAAGGCCCGACATGTAATCCATGCACATGGATTCCCAAGGTTGACTATGGGTAGGCAATGGGGTATAGAGGCCTTGCTTCTTGATTGTTGGTTTGGAAATGGCACAGGTAGTGTATGCTATAATGTACTTCTGGACATCTTATCGAAGATATAGCCAATAGAAATACTTCTACAGTAATTCCGCCATTTACTCAACCCCGAAATGCCCAATAGCCCAACTGTAGTGTGCTTCCCAAATAATCTTGGCACGCTCACTTGAAGGAACCCAAAGATGACCCAAGTGGCATAACAGGTCATCCTGGATGTGAAAATCTGGAACATGCTAACCCTCCAAGAGTGTCTAGTATGTGTGGTCAAATTCTAGGTTGCTTTTGCAGAGAAGTGGCCAATCAGAAGTCTCGTGCCCACAAGAGTTGAGCACGGTGGTTAGCGCCATGATTGGTGGTCGACTAAGGAAATATGTAACATTATTGGTGCTACCCTTCTTATACTTGATATTCAAATGGAATTGTTGTAGGTATGTGGACCACTTCTGATGGCCATTCTGCAATTTCCCTTGGGTTTGAATGAACTGCAGGGGTTGGTGGTCTATGTGGATGACCATTTCCTTCCCAAAAATGTACTACTTCCATTTTCGGCAAGCCTGCACAATGGAATACATATCTTTGTCATAAGTTGGATACTTCCAGACTATGTTTGAAAGTGTCTCACTGTGATATGCCACTAGCTACCTGTGTTGAGTAATGACTACCCCAATAGCATAGCTAGAGGGATCTATCTTGACCTCAAATGGTTGTTACAAGTCTAGTAATGCGAGCACTGGTGCCAAGCAGAGGTGATATTTCAAATTTGTGAATGCCTTATATTGAGATTCAGACCAAAAGAATTTTTCTTTCACTCCTCCCTTGGTGACTTGACTCAAGGGCCAAGTGATATGAGAAAATCCCAACATGAACCTGCCGTAGAAGTTGGCAAGACCTAGAAATATGTGGAGATCTATCAGAGTGGTTGGAGATGGCCAATCCCGAATGACTTGAATCTTGGTTGGATCTACATTCACCCCCCGTTCACCAATAATGTATCCTAGATATTGAAGTTGGGTCATTCCAAAAGTGCATTTCTCCAAATGGACACGTAATTTGTGTTGCCACAGTGTTTGGAGAACCTATCGGATGTGGTGGAGGTGCTCTTCCCAACTCTAGCTGAAGATCAGGATGTCATCTAAGTAGACCACTACAAATGAGTTGGTGAATGGCCACAAGATGTCATCCATTAGCCTCATGAAGCTTGTAGGAGCATTTTTCAATCTGAAAGGAAAAACCAACCATTGAAAAAGGCCCCCCTTGTCTTTGAAGGTAGTCTTCCACACATCGGAGGGTTCGATTGTTTCCTAGTGATATCCTGACTTCAAATCGATCTTGTTGAAATATTTTTCCCACTTTAGTTGGTCTAGGAGTTCATCAATCTATGGGATCGGGTACCTATTATAGATAGTGATCTTTTTCAACACCTGATAGTCAATACAGAGTCTCCAAGTCCCATCCTTCTTCTGTACCAACACAATCGAGCTCCCACCAGGTGATGAACTCGGATGGATGTGACCTTTCTACAATAGCTCTTGAATCTACCTGTTGATTTTGTCATTCTATAGAATGGAGTGAAGATATATTTTTCCATTTGGCAGCGGCACACTTGGGGTCAGATTGATGGAGTGCTTGACCTGATAGTGTAGAGGAACCCCTACGAGGGAAGTGAAGATGTCCTCATATTCCTCCATGACATTGTCCATCTGTAGTTGTCACGCAGAGGGGACCTGTCTAGATTTCGTGGCCACCATCTTGTTCTTTCCTTGAGGGTGTATCATTAGGACAACAAATTTCCCGATTTTAGAAATGAGCTTACTGCATTGTTTTGCAGTAACCAAAGAGATGGAGGTAGGCAATGCTACCTCTGGTATCCTGTACAACTTATTTCCCATAGTAACAATAATAACACATGGCCTTAATTTATACACAACATGTTTCTTCCACAAGTATGTTTGTCCTAATAATACATCACAAACATCAAGGGGAACAATGTCACACAATACATCATCTGTGAAGGGCTTGATGTTGTATGGAAGGTGAGACTACTGTCTTACGCACATATCCCATCCTTGGTGAAGCCACCTGATGGTGTATCGTTGTGGATGTGATGTGGTCAGTAAGCCCAGCCGCTTCACGACCTCTGTCAAAATGAGGTTCTTTTGGCTCTCGCTATCGACAATGAACTATAGCGGGGAGCCCTCTACCCACATTTGGGAGTGGAAGAGACACTCCTCCTCCTCTGGATCTTTGAGATCCTCCTTCTGGATATTCTTGATGGTAATGGTGGTGTTGGGCTCCGCATCGATAATCTTCTTCCATTTGTCATTCCCCTTGTCGTGTTTTGACTTAGAGTTATAACATCCATCTGATTCTGAAACCCTTAGCTTGGCCACCAGTGATTGCTTGGCCCAACACTCACTTGTGTTGTGAGTGGAGCTCTTATGGAACTTACACCACTTTCCCTTATCCTTTTTTGGCTTCATGGTGTTGTTCTTGGCTTGCAACTTTGGTGGGTTGTCTTAGGCTACCTCGCCTTGGCTTTGTCCTTTGTTCTACGGTTTGGCGACACCTTTCCCTTGCTTTAGATTCGTAGATCCAAAGTCTCTCTTTGATCCAGGTGGATATTGGTGGCCACCTACCAAGTCCATCTAGACCCCCATCATTGTTTCTCTCAGCATTTTTAGTTTCCTTAATTGTAGCACAACTTACTATTTTTAGCAGTTTTTCGGGTCTTGAACTTTCGAAGTCGTTTTGAGTCCCTAAACGACGTTTTTTGGGAAATTTGGGGGCAACATGGGTCCATGGACCGATGTTTCCCTTCCCAAAGTGGTAGTTCTCGAATAGAGCTTTCTAATGAGCTATCGTACGCGTCAAACGAAGATCATATGCCAAAGTTACGACCCCGGGAAATTGATGTACCAATTTACCCAAACGGGGCCCACAATTTGGCGTTTCATCTTCTAGGGTTAGGTTTTGGGATGTGAAGGGTTTTTCATTGTTTCTCAGCAATAAATAGGCCTCCGAGCCTCATTGTAACACAATTCAGAGGCATGTAGTCACCACATCTCTTCTCAGAGATAAGCTACCATCGTCCTAGCTGGTTTATTTCCATTTCTGGTTGTAAGCAT